>JAJTWQ010000606.1:0-46299 GCA_029007595.1 Solanum commersonii
ATCCATTTTTGATGATTTCTGGTTTTTGGATGAACTGGTTTTGATCTTTGCAACTTTGTTCAAGTTGGGTCGCGCAGCATAAGTCTGTTGCCTCTACTCATACTAGATATGGGACCCCGTGCTTGCACGGGGCCCAATATATGTTACTGTTTTTATTTTAATTTATGTGATACATATGAAATTTGAAGTTAATCAATTTTTTAGGATGTTTTTATATACTTTAAGTTGCTAATTATTTTTATTTAGATTATATTTTACGTAAATATATTATAAATCACAATAATTAACAAGTTAATATAAAAAAAAACATATAAAAAATTCATTGACTTTTGAAATTTCATTTGTATCACATAAATCGTGACAAGCGAGTAATATATATGAAAATTACATAAAACGTATTATAACTCACAATAATTAGCAACTTAAAATATCTATATATCTATATTTCTCCCAATTTATATGGTATAGATGAAATTTCGAAAGTTAACAAAAACTTTTTATATGTTTTCAAATATTTTAAGCTATTAATTATTATGATTTATAATACTTTTTACATAAAAAAATTATTTATATAAAGTATAAAAGAAATTTTTTAAAAAGAGGAAACATAAATGTCAATAGAGTCCAATCTATGTTAATTTCTATGTTTTAATTATTGTAATACCGATTGAATTTGGAGAGCCATCTATATTTTTTTAAAGGGTTTTTTTTTTAAAATTTTAAGTTGTTAATTATTATAATTTAGAATATTTTTATTAATTTTAAATCAATATATGTTTTTCGCTGTCTTAATTACATGAGACATATGGAATTTGGAGAGTCAACTAAAATGTTAAAATATGTTAAGTTGTTAATTACTATACCTTATAGTACTATTACGTGATTTTCAAATAAAATATGCAATTTTTTAATTTCAATTTATATGTCATTGATATAATTACATATCTGATGTGGCATCTCTTTATGACCAGTATTTCTATTCATTTTTTTTCTCCTTTTTTGACATTTTATCTTTTGTTTTGTATTTTTTATTTGTATTTGAAAAAAAAAATTATTTATGTCATATCCGATTAATTATGCCCTTTATAACATTCATTACACTAATATAGATTCAAGTAAATGAAAATGGAAGATGAAAAGATAAAACTATTCATTTTTCATAACTGTTTATAATTATTTAGCCTATAAAACAAATAATTTAGCACTTGTAACAAATAAGAACAAATTTCTTCACTTTGGCTCTTCTTCTTCTGACGATGATGATCAATATATGATATCAGCTTCTGTCGCTAAGATGTCCATCAAATTTCTAGGTCATGTGACTTTTTTAACAAAAGAGAAAGAGAAAATATCTCATGATTTTTGTCAAGACATTGATGTAAAGAAAGAGATTAATTAACAAAAAGTTTTTTTCAAAATAAAAGACTTTTTGAAAAAATGTTTAGTCCTCTTACAAAGAGAGAAATTCATTGTAATTGAGAAATTTATAAGAAGGCTGATTAGTGTTTCAAAGGGTAAGAAAAATTATTTGGAGAAAAAATCATTCTATTTATGAAATTCGTATCAAATTAGGAGGAGAACAAGCAAAAATTTAATTTGTGATTTGAAAATAGAGAAAATTAGATATTATTTCTTTCAACCTGACTATTCTTCTAATTTATTTCTTCTTTTATTTTGTCTTGATTTTTTGTATCTTTAATTAAAGTTTTTTTTTCTTATTTATCTTTAATTAAGGTTTATATATATATATTCTAAAAAAAGAATTTAAAAAGATAATCATATTTTGTTCATTTCCTCATCAATGCTATTAATCTCATAATTAGTGTTATTTCTATTATTTTCTTAATTACTTTTTTTTCTTTCATTAATTATTTATTTGAAGAAATTAGTTATTATAACTTTATAAGAATTACACATGTATTTTTACATAATTGATTTGTTATTTTTTAAAAATTTGGATCTTTCTTCATCTTAAAGTTTCTATCTATATGTAATAATAAAGCTAAAATAGAAAATGTGGGGTGACACCTTGTTAGCAATAGATACTTATTTATTCTTATCAATGTTTCTGACATTTTTTGTTATTTTTTCCTTAGTTTTAGTTTTATTTTTTTAGCATTTTCTAATTTTAAAAGACTGAAAAATTTATATTGAAAATTTAGAAAATATAAAAAATAATTTATTTAACTCCTATCATCATTGATATTAGTATTAATTTGTTTTACTTCTTTTTTTAATCTTCATTTCATCATTAATGTAATTTATGTAATTTTCTTAGAAGTTAGGATTACTATTTATTTAATTTTTCAAAATTTTGAATTCTTTTGTCATACAAAATACAACATGTTTTATTATAATTACATTTAATATATTAATCAATATGTTGTACGAATGAAAAGAAAATTATCATTTCACAAAAACAAAGGTTAAAATATAATTTATTATGATTAAGGAAAGATAAAATTATTATTCCAATATCCATAACCATATATAATACATTAAAAATTATTTGAAAAGTTGTAAATGGAAAAGGAATCACCATTTAAGGAATCATTATTTTAAATTTTTGGATCATTTCTTCTTCTAAAAGTTTCTATCGATATGTAACAAAAAAGTTAAATAGAAAATGTAGTAACACCATTCTTAGTAATAGAAACTTATTTATTTTTATCAATTTTTTCTGACAATTTTGGTTATATTTTTCTTTAAAATAATTATTGCCTTGATTTTTTATTTTATTTTTAACATTTATTTTTAATTTTTAAAAGATTGGAAATTTTATGTTAAAAATTTAAATAATAGAAAAAATGATTTATTTAACTTTTATCATCATCAATACTACTAATTTATTTGACGTTTTTTCTTAATCTGCATGTCATCATTAATGTTATTTATATAATTTTCTTAAATCACTGAATTTTTTCTTTTTTAACTCTTTTATATATATAAAGTTGGATATGTAAATGATGATGTGACATTTCTTAGAAGCTAAAATTACTATTTATCTAATTTTTCCAATTGTTGAGTTCTTTTGTGATACTAAATACAATATGTTTTATTATAATTACATTGAATATAGTAAACAATATGTTCTATGAATTAAAAATAAATGTTAAATTATAATTTTATTATGATTAAGGAAAGATAAAGATATTATTTCAATATCCCATAACCACATTCAATACATTAGAAATTAATTGGATATAACTGTAAATGGAAAATGAATCACTATTTAAGAAAAATAAATGTTTACAATACCATAATAATTAAGGAGAGAGTAAGATATTATTTTAATATCCTAATTCGGAACTTTTAATCTACTACTCAATTAAAAAGAAAATGCATTTAATAACATTAAAAAGTTATTAGTTTAATATTTTTTTTTCTCATTGTACTAATTCAATTCAATCAAACTTAATTTTAAAGATAAAATAACAGCATCATTTTAAATATTATCAATATATTTCAAAAAATTATCGTGAAAAGGCATTTCTTATGAGCTTATTTTAATTTTCATATACTATTATTATTTTTTCTGTCATTTTTCAATGATTTTTTATTTCGATACAAAATTTAATGTTTATTCTTAAAACTCTGATGGTACAAATTAAGGTGGAGTAGAATATAATAAATAATGATTCTTCTACTAAATAAGAAGATATAACGAAATTGAAAGGGTGAATTTTTTTATTTTTTTAAATGGATAGGAAATTCTATTAAGGTATCATTACGTCATTATTCAATATATTTTTAATATAAATTTCATTTGCTGATGCATTTGCTTAGTACTCCCTCTGTCCCTAATTACTTTTTCACTTTTTCTTTTATAGTTGTCTCTAATTACTTGTCCATTTTGACAAATCAAGAAAGAACACTTTTTTTTTACCTATTATACCCTCAATTAAATGATTAATTACTTTGAAAATTGCAGAACTTTTCATCTATTTTATAATTAATAGGGGTAAAATGATAAACTCACTATGTCATTAATTGATTTCTTAATAAATGTGTCAATTTAAAAGTGGACAAGTAATTAGGGACAGAGGAAGTATTCAGGTGTTATTTGACATTATGAGATATTTCTTAGACATTTAAGGAGAATGGTTTTCTTGAAATATATATTATATATTAAAGGATCAACCTCATGCAATGGAAGAATTTGTTATTAGCAAATATATTTTAACTTATATGATAAAAAATATATTCTTCCTCATTTAATAGATGTAAAATTTGTGAAGCTTTATTTTTTTCACAATCTTCATATTATTAAAACAAATAATAATATTACGATTAAACAACAGAGTAAATATAAAATTAATCAAAAATATTTAATTTTAATGATCGCGCGAAGTTCGGCCAAGTTCTCTAATTTAAAACAAAAAAGTAAAATTTAAATGGGTCTACTATAGAATTCCTAGAAATCCAACTTGAAAAATTATGTTAAAAATGGAAAATAAAAAGTGAAATAAATTTAATTGAGAGTTATCCTTCGTCTGTCCCATTTTATGTGATACTTTTTATTTCTCGAGAATCAAATTTGCGTATGATATCTTTAATTTTTTTAAATGAAATTTATATATTTGTAAACTACGTAAAAATTAAAATATTATAATTCATAATAATGAATAATTCAAAAAAATTTAAAGATCTCTTTAGTGCTGTGTTGGTCCTCCCAAACTCCCATTTCAAATAAGAGGTACCCATAGAATTTAGAGAGTCAATTAAATATTTTATATAAGTTTTAAATAATTAAGTTGTTAATTATTCTAATGTATAGTATTACTTATATTATTTTTAAATATATTTAAATATTATATGTTAGGTTTTTTATCCTAATTTATACGACATTGATAGAATTTAAAGTGCCAAATAATTGTTAATTATTGTAATAGATAATATGGAGTATTTAAGTCATTTATAGTATAGTAATTAATATATAATATGTAGTATTTAAGTAGAAGGTGGTGGGGCCTACTTATATAGTTTGATAAATATATTGGATATTAGTAGTGATTTATAGTATAGTAATTAATAATATATAATATGTAGTATTTAAGTGAAAGTTGGTGGGGCCCACTGTGTTGGTCCTCCCAACTCCCACTTCTATATAGGAGGAGTAAACACATGTACTATAGTTCTTTCCCATCAAACCATGTGTACTATTTAGAATAAATTTAAATATTATATGCTAGATTTTTTATCCTAATTTATACGACATTAATAGAATTTAAAGTGTCAAATAATTGTTAATTATTGTAATAGATAATATGGAGTATTTAAGTCATTTATAGTATAGTAATTAATATATAATATGTAGTATTTAAGTGGAAGGTGGTGGGGCCCACTTATATAGTTTGATAAATATATTGGATATTAGTTGTGATTTATAGTATAGTAAAAATACCCAAAAACCCTTTAATCAAGAAAAAAGATAAAAATAATTTATAAAAACATTCTTGAAAGTATGTTTTGTAGTTAAGATTTGTAGAGTTCTGTAAAATTCTGATAAAATAAATAATTTTAGTGTGAAGAGGAAGAGTGAATTGGTGTGGTCAGTGATTGATATTTTAGATTTGGAAAATTTCAAAGTAAATAATTCATTTTAATAAATTAGAGTTAGTTGTTAGTATTAAATTATGGTGTTAATTAAGGTGCAGATGCAATTAGACAAGAAATGGAAAATATAAATAGATGGTTTTTTTGTAACTCATTAGATATAATTAGAATAGTAAATATGATTGAATTTTTTATTTAATAAATGAAATATTTAATGAAAAGAATAAAGAAAAAAAAAAAAAGAGAAAAATATATACTAATATATAATATGTAGTATTTAAGTGAAAGTGTTGGTCCTCTCAACTCCCACTTCTATATAGGAGTAACTAGTAGGGAGGCCCGTGCATCGCACGGGGCACGAAGCCCAACAATTTATGTATTCTGAAATCTTAAATTTTATTTAATGGATAACCTTTTGTCATCGAGGGATAAAATGAAGGTGGTAATAGTAATTGACAAAAAAAAAAAAGTTAATACATAAAGGCTACTCAAATAGATATATCATGTAAAGCATACAAAAATTCACATTGTTAAAGAACTCTCACAACATATCTTATCTCATAATAATCGCAATACATGAGAAATAATTTTTAAAACATTGACAGAATCTGTAAATATAGTTTCGAGTTAATATCTCAAAAGATCAGTCAACTTTCAGAATTTATCTAGTAAAGTCATTAAACTTTATTTTGTATCATTAAAATCACTAAACTTAGACATTTCTATCAATAAAATCACTCAATCAAATTTATCACTAAAAAAAGTATTGGCATAGAAAAATAATTATTATTTTTATATTATATAAATATGAATCCCACAAATAACTAAAATTAAAGAAAGCTCATTAAGAACTTTTCACTTCCTCTTACAAAACTTAAAAAAAAAAAAAAAAAAAAAAAAACTAAAATGTATGTCCAAATACAATTTTAAATTTCAAAACTTATTTATCAGCAATTTTGAAAATTAATTTATTCAAGCTTAAACAAATCTAACGTTAGCAAACAGTGGAATTATGAAGGAAAAGTAAGATCTTTACCTATTATATATAGCAAAAAACATCTAAATAAATTACATGCTGAAGAACTTAATTAGTAATAATACTTACCTGTTCTATTTTGACATTTGTTTATTGTTTTTCTTCCTGTTTTGGATTTAATTTGTTGTTTTGCTGAAGTACTTGTTCTCATTTTTTTCACTAAGGACGCAAACTAAATATTATGGTATTACAGTAATACCAAAATATGTTTCACTAAAAAAAATTTTCCATTTATTTATTCAATCAAGACATAAACTATACAACAGTATCATAAAATATTTGTTTTCGTAATTAAGTCTGTTCGAATTTTTTTAATAAGTTTTCTTTAATTTTATTTATTTGTGGGCCCGTGTTTACCTAATATAAAAATATACAAGTAATTTATTTTTCTATGCCAATATTTTATTTAATAATAATTTTAATTGAGTGATTTTATTGATAGAAATGTCTAAGTTTAGTGATTTTATTGATACAAAACAAAGTTCAATGACTTTGCTAGATAAATTCTCAAAGTTGGTGACCTTTTGAGATATTAACTCTATAATATCACGACCCTTTCAGTATATTGCACTACCGAGAAATCTATGATTTCTATTCATAATTTTATCAAATTCGGAGTTATCTGGACTCCATTATAATAAAATCAAACCACCGTAAAATTAAATACATAGCATATACATATCATTTGTAGCCTAAGTATTTTTTTTTTTATCTAGTAATTGTAAGGAGTGATGCAACTTTGATTTTACATGTGTTCAAACTTTTGTATTGCTCTTTGATTTCCTTGGTGTCCACATTGCTTCATGTTTTATTAGAACGGGAGTTGTCTGTGAACATAATTTTTTTTGTAGAACATAATTGTGTTACTTACCTTTTCAAATTTTGTTCATAAATTTTTCCCGTATTCTAATCAAATGCATCTTCTAAATGGACAGTAATCAAATGACCATATTTGAGATCACTACATCAAAAATAATCATTAGCAAAAATTAATTTTTAATTGCCGTTAAATATGTATTTTTAGCGGTAATTAACACTCTTTGAATATGTCCCTAAAGCCTTTAACGACATTGGTTCTAATAGCACTTAACTAACGCCGGTAAAGACTTTAGCACTCTTTATTAATGTTAATATTTATTACCGCTAAAAGTTATTTTTGTTATAGTGAATACACCCAGTGAAATTCTTGAATATATAAAAGAAGAAAGTCACTCCATTCACTCGAGTATATAAAAGAAGGAAACTACTCAAAATTTGATAACCACAAATTAAAATTGAACTTCCTTTTTTGGGCACCTAAATTTTGATTCAAATATGTAATATATTATGCTCCATATTGTTATAGTCCAGTTGAAAGCAATATTCAAATTGAATAAATTTCATAGTATTTTGACTTAGAAAGTCATAATAAGCTTGTATGGATCATGCCTCTCCTTGTTGCATGCTAAAATCACTAAATGATATAAGACCTCTGACTTTCTTAAATTAGTGCATTGTTACAAATTGGAGAAATCCTCCCTTACCAATTTAGTTTAGGCCACAAGTTTTGAGACTAAAAAAGACATGAGAAATCTTATGTTTTGCAATCGACTTGACATTTCAAAATCATGTTAGGCAAAGCTTTGTAGTTTAAAGCCAGATTTTTTTAATAAAAAAATAATGACTTTATCAATGAGCTTCAAAATGCTACAACAGAAAGGACAATATCTTTATTAGCTTTTCTTAGTATAGTTTAATTAATATTATTTATTATGTCTAAATGTTAATATTTATCTCAAAAAATATGAATACAGAGCTCAAATGGTATGAATGAAAATATGGTTTACTTGATCTGTTTTCGCCTTCCCTTTCAATCTTATCTAAGCTTTGTAACTGAAGGCGGCATTGTATGATCTACTTATACGATTTTTACGGCATAATATCTCATTTAAAACGTAAGATTAATGTGTCTACCAATTCTAGAAATATTTATACAGATTTAGGTACGATAATAAAATGATTAAGCTTCATCTATGAAGCATGTGTTTTTCGTGATATATCCCTATTTCTTTTCATTGATCTATTTTCTGTCCCAGCTTTAAGAAAAAATGCTTTGCAAAATGGAAGACCTCATCTGAAATTTTCCCAATGAAACTTAAGCCACCATAGGTATGTTGTATGCACATCCTCTTTCCTTCTTTCTTTCTTATCATTTTAATTGGCTCTCTTCCACCTAATTCTTTCAACCATTCAAATTTAATAGTATTTGTTTTTGTTGTCTTCGCACCTTCTTTTTCGAGATTTAGTTTTACAACATATTATTTATTAATTTAAATGCATAAGGTGCATTATATGCCTCAAATTAGTTGATAACGAACACAAAATACATGAAAAAGACATCATACATGTAGAAATGAAGAACATTTGCTAACAAACATGTCAAAACTATAGCACACATATAATTATACGCATTCACCTCAATTTCCAGCACTCAACAACAACTATAAGAATAAAAAATTCATTTGTCAAAACTTTTACAAACACATATTATATGCCTCAAAAGAGAAGTAGGTTAAGAACAATGTAAGTAGATAGAAAAATTCTCCTGAAAATAGAGCGATATTCAGTGAGGGAAGAAGAAAGCACTTGTGAAAATTAAGGAGTAAAAATCTCAAAGCTCACTCGAATTATGTTGTAAAGTCATTCAACTTTATTTTGTATCAATAAAATTATTGAATTCTTTTATAAAATTACTTGATCAGATTTACCATAACAAACATTTTAACATGATAAAAGAAATTAATTGCTCTTCCACAAATCTCAATCTTTTATATGTTATTCTTCTTTACTCCAATAATTACAAAAAAATTACTCCTCATTTCAAAAAATTACAATCATGGATCAATGAATTAAGTGTAAGATATGAATTTTTAAAAAAATTATTGGTGAAATCATTTTTAAATATAATACGAACAATATAAAATGGGAAGAGAAGAAAGTCGATACCCCATCACATTCAGTTTTCATACGTTCCCTCGAATGGGTTCGACTTGCTTCACAAATTTACTAAAAAGTTCAAAATTCATGCCAATTGTTTTTAACTTTTTCATGACTTTTAAATATTTTAAGAAGTTTCTCGTAAATATATTTTAAAAAATAATGATTTTATCTTGTAGAATAATTTTTATGGTAAGTTTGATCGAGTTATTTTATAAAAGAAATATTCAAAGTTGAGTGATTTTATTGATATAAAACAAAGTTGAATAATTTTACAATATAATTTCTCAAAGTTGAATGACCTTTTGAGATATTTACTTGAAAATTAAGAGAAATTTAACGCTTTTGAAATTATGAGACTGTAAGGGGAAAATGGATCAATCCATAGATAATATAAAAAGCATCTATGTGTTATACATAGTACATGTGTCTTTGTGATATGAGTGGGGTAAGCTTAAGAAAATTACAAATTTGTCCTGGTTGGTCCTTTCCAACTCCCTACATAGTACATGTGTCTTTGTGATATGAGTGGGGAGTAGTACTTGTTTAATGAAGTGGGCCCCAATACAATACAACTTGTATTACCTTTGGTACATCTATTTGATGTTGTGTTAATCCCATTAACTCTCACTTCTATATAGGAGTATAATACTTATATTTTGACTATTTCCTAAAGAAGTAATTATGTGGGGGAAAAAAAATTCAATACACTTATAGAGTCGTTTGGCTGAGATATAAGGTATAATAATTTTGTGATAATTGTAAGATTATTATATCTTGTATTCGATTGAAAGTATTAAATAGTCATTGAATTATTTAAAAGATTCAATAGGCAAAGAGACGGATGACTAATGGCTAACGGCTTTGAATATAAATATATTGTTGGGAATAATGTTGGGATTTGGTATGAGATCTATGTGTTGCACTAAACCCACAAGTAATAGCAGCGCCCTTTATTTGAGAAAACGATGTCATTTTCTTTAAACTTGTTATTCTGAATTGCGAGTTAGCATATATACGTAACTGGAAGTAATAACTTACTCCAAATTGAACAAAATCTTGGAAGCCTAAAATTTAGATTCACATCGAGTAAAAAAAGCCTCTCTATCCCTAATAGTTGTCTCTCTGTTCCTAATCCACGCCACAATTATTGTCAAAAAATTTAATTATTGGTGATCCACTTAATCCGTCTATATTAACTGAATAATATATTTATATTTATAGTTCACGAGATATATGAAAAGAAAATGATAATACGATTCTGAATATGAGGAAGTATGACGGAAAGTTTTGGAACCTCGTAAAGAAATATCTCATTCATTCACGAGTCTTAGAAGTGATTACACTATCCGAATTGTATGGTGTTTAAAAATCTCATTGACATGTTGATTTTAGTTTAATCACTGCACTAGTTGAGAGGCCGAGACTCATACTTTCCACTTTAGGATCGGTGAGCAACAATCACACCTCCGGAACATAAAAGTGTTTTATGGTACTCGTGATAGGTGATGCAATACTTGGGTATGAGCACATAGTTACCATTGCACATTGATAGAATATTTGTCAAAGATTATTAGGTTTTACTCCACGTTATCAACACTTAAAAACATAGTAACCTCACGGTCTTTGCGCTGAATAAACACTTGCAATTTCGGCCACAATTACCTGCTGGCAACATAGAATATAATCAATGAGAAGGCTAGGAGTTCTATGGTTTGGATGATTGTTGGTTTAATGATGGTAAGACACATCTGATGATTTTTTAAAGCCCATCTACTTACCTATGCTCGAGGACATCACTACAATAAGGTCGTACCATTGGAATAGTGCAACGCTAGCATGCTTGTATCACTTTCTTTGTAAAGCCTCACAAAGCACCTAAAATAAGACAGTTGGATTCCTACTACTACTCCATGTATACCAAATAATTACACTAATTATTTATTGAAATTTTTTCTTTAGGCCCCAAATAGTAGCACAAAGGGACACAAGAAATATTTTCCCTATCAATTTAACTGGGGTACACATATTTTCCCTATCAATTTACCTGGGGTACACACGTTGCTAGATGGTCTGTGCACTTTTTATCACATCATTCATTTTGGCCTAAGCTTGTTTGGCTTCGTTTTCAAACAACTCCAGAGTACTGAATGGCAAAATCATGTGAATAATAAAAGAGATAGCACCTAAGTAATTCCTTTTCTTGATTTTTTTTCGTAGTCAAAAACAATCTCTCTACCTTCGTAAGATAGGGATAAGGCTCACCAGCCTTCGCAATCTCACATGTGAAATTACACGTTGTTGGCTTAAGAAAATACATATTTTATCTCCTTGTAGTACCCTACATCAAATAGGGCAAAAGCTTCTTTGTAGCTTTAGAAACATATCATTTACCCGATAAACCAATCCAATAACAGGAATTAATGAGTAAGCATTTGTTTTCGTTGTGAAAACCAACTGAGAATATCTAAAATCCCATCACCCTGTGTAAAGAACAATCATAGATCAAATATTTCAATATAAGGATTTATTTAAACAAACGATTGAGTGAGAAATCAGTAACCAGGTTAGTTAGGAGGACATATTCACTGCCACTGAAGAGAAACCAAGATAGAATTGAAAATTTGAACTACAGCAGTTGGATGTTTCAAGGATGATTTGATGCCTATAACACTGCAGTTCCTGAGAACATTCAGCAAAAGGCATCAAGAATATGTCCTTATAATCACTAAACTGAGACATAATAAGCAGTTAAGAGCAGAATATGAAATACCATTACAAGTCGTCAACCATAACTATAGCCGCCTAAAACAATGGGGGCATCTGTTAAGTATTGCTTGGATCCTTGGAGCTATCTAATATTTTGAGAATCATTCTTCGTTGTATATTAAAATCTATACAATTTGAATCTCGATACTGTTAGAATGACTGATGAAAATGACCTCTGATTTTAATACCTTATTTATCTTGGTCTTTCCTTCACCTATACCTCTGTTACTGCCCGAAAATGCTCACCTGGTGTAGCAGAGAAATTTTTCTCCATTCTGCTGGGTTCTTCACAACTATGAACTTCCTTTACAGATTGAGGAAGCTCAGTGGAAATCCTGAACAGGTTTTGCGGTTCATTTGAGATATCTTGAATCTGCAAACCACATCTAGTGCCATGGAGCTCATCAGGAACACCAGGATATTCTGTTTGTCCAAGTTTTTCTTCCATCAACATTTTGGTTTCAGCCTGAGATGTCACATTTAGATCAAATCCCACTGCGCTTTCAGCTTCAGTAGTTCTTTCCTCCTTGGCGTCATTTACTCGCTGAAGTAAATCTTCTGGAATTGCAGCAGGGTCAAGATCCCAGCACCCCTCAGGCAAGTTCATTCTTTCACCTTTCAGTAAGCAAGATGGTACCTGATGTGAAAATCGTAACATCTCTCTTCTTGGAATCAATCGAATGGCATCCTTGTTGGTGTTTCTAGAGTATACAGTCTTGAACCCATCTAGTTTAACCAAAGGAGTAACACAGACACCAAGCTCTTCGGAATAATCATCAAGAACCTCAACCATTTCATACTGGTGCCTTACTTCAGCTGGGGTTGTTCCGTTCCAATCTGGTGACCAATTTCGATATACAGCCCAAATGTCTCCACTTTTTGGGTAGATTCTAATACTACCTCCCCTTCCAACTTTCTCCTTACTTAGCAGGTGAGAAAATATGTTTACATGCTCAACAATTTCAGAGTTAAAGGCCCTAAAATTTCCACATGACTTGGTAAAACCAGAATCCAACCAATTGACCAGCCCAAATTCGCTATCTGTCTTTGAACTTATGTAGCTGATATGAACTTTGAATGGTTTCACAGATATGATTTCACGAATCAAACAATACAAGCGAGGCATACCATCTTCCTCATCATATAAAGCCCATATCTGCTTAGGTCTGAAGCAATCTTCTGACCTATCCTTGTCAAAATCATGGAAGTCAGAATCTGGGACTACTATTGTCATGGATCCAGTTTTCCCCAGTTCTGATTGATGAACAACAATTTCCTGCACTGCCCCTTTAGGTCTCTCACCCGATTCACCAAACTCGGCATCCGCCTTTCTCTTCTTCTCGGTCTCTGCAGCAGCAGCTTCTGAAGCCAACTTGATCTCTTCCAGTTTCTTGCGGATATCTGCTCTTGCCTTGTCAATTAGTAACCGTCTTGCATCAAATGCAGGAGCAGCGGAATGTCTTTTTATTGAAGCTTCAACAGGATTTGGAAGCTTAACATTTTGTTTCAAATTTCCGTCCCCATTTCCATCAGCCATTTTAACTTCTCCAGCAGTTTTTAGAGCCATTTCTCCATTACTAAAGCTGTATGTACCTTCCACACCAATTTTTACCTTCTTAGGAGGTCTACCAGGCCTGCGGGGGATTTGTTCATTGCACACAGTATGCCCGTTAAGAACCCCGTTGCTCACCACCTTTTTCACTTCATGCTTCCCTCTGCCTCTTCTTCTGGTGATTTTCCTACTTGCCTGGTTCGCAAAACTGACAGCTGTGGATGATCCATTGGAATCTAAAACTGGAGCAGAATTTCCACAGGAGCTCCACTGAAAAGACAAATTGGAGACATGCTCGGAACAAGGTCCAGAATGATGTCCTGAGACCCCATTATTTGCAGGATAAACAGATGTCGTTGGGACATATGTAGCTCCGCAACCATGGCTTCCATATCCATTAGACCAAGAGCTATAGGAATAGGAACCATTAACAGGAGCCAATCCTGTTTCAGCAGCTATGAAAACCCCACGACAGTTCTTACAGGACAGTCTTTTGTTCAGATACTTCCTTAGATATTCATACTGAACGTGACAAGAGGTACAAACAGTCCAAAATGTATCAAGCCTGTTGTGAGAAACTGATGAATTGGAGTAACTGTCATAGCTCCCAACACTAGAACCATGCAGAGTAAATAAACTTCTCCTGTGATCATACGAACTTCTTTTGGAAGCATCAGACAACACCGTCCATGCTTCAGAGACAAGTCTAAATGCACCATCAGCTCCAACACTTTTGTTCTTATCGGGATGGAGTAACACAGCCATCTTCTTATACTGTTTCTTCAGCTTAGCCTTGTCAACAGAGGAATCTAAACCCAGTATTGCATAGAAATCATATTCTCCATTAACCTTCGTCTCTGCAGCACTAAGGACTCCAAATGTCGCTACCATTTGTGATATTCCTTCAAGTGAGGGTACAACATCTGAGCTTTCAGAGCATAATTTTTTGCACCCAAAATGTCTTTCTCCACGAATCTCCTTTCAGCATTTGTTTTAGCTTTTAATGCTTCCTCCATGTTCGTTCCCATCTCTAAATCCAGAATTTCAGCCCAATTTCCCTACGAAATCCTTCAAAAGCTAACAGGTTTTTATAAGTAAAACTCGATTCACGTAAAATACATGGTTACAGGCCTGCAATTAAATGAGAAATACTTTAATGTAAAATTCATCATTCGAAATCAACTCACTGATCGACCTTCAATAGTACTCAACATTTCAGTAATATCCTAACCTTAAATAACAACTCACAAATCCAACAAATCTATATCCATCAACCATTATATATATCGAAATAAATATCCAGATCTAAATCTATATTCAAAACACCACATACTCCGTACCAGAAAGAACAACAGCTCAAGTCATCAATTGACTCAGTCAAATTCAACAGAGCCGACACCTTCAACTTCTTCAATTTCAAGTCAAAAAACTTCTAACTCACATTCAATTTCAATTCAAACAAACAAACAAAAAAATCACACAATATATTTGCATATTTTCGAATATACTAGTAAGATCTAAACAACAACGAACACAAAAAGTTTTAAAAAAAAAATCATAAACAACAGACAATATTAGCACAAAACTTAGCTAGATTCCGGAGAAGAAATTTCAAATGAGAATCAAAGTGGACTTACAGAGACTAGAATCCGACTGATATACGAATCTCCGTAGATCAGCAAAAAATGCTGTTGATCTCTAAATTTGCAGCAGATCTCAAAAGTAAACTGTTAAAAGTAAAATGGCAAACTCAAAAGAAGTACATCATTCAACTTTAACCAAAATTAAGGTAATCGTATAGTGAAAACTGAGATTCATGAGAGAATTACAGATTTTTTTCAGTTGAAGATTTCGGCATCTGACGGCGGCGTGACGGCGGAAGATACCGTCGGAGACGCCGAAGAGTAGAAGAAGTTTCTTTTTTGTTTATTTTTTACTTACTATTGCAACTAAACTGAAACAATACTGTATGGAATGGTTTGATTGTTAAAAATTAAAAATAAAAATAGTAATATATTAGAAAATGAAATGATTACAGAGTGAAATATTTCTACTTTTTATTTTTTTCAAATTTAGAATGTCAAATTTAATTTTTACCTTTTTTAAAAATAAAAAATTGTGTACTTAATTATAATACTTTATATATGTGGAAGATAATATCATTCTAAAAAAAGTCAACTTTGTAATTAAAGCTAGTAATACAACTTTTAAAAAATCTAAATTATAAATGTATATTAATTTTTTACTTTAAATATCGTTAATCTTCTTAAACCGTAAATTAATAATATTTATAAATGAATTAAATCTCGAAAAAGAGAGAGCAAAAAACCTTGTCCATAGGGATTGGGTTTTGGATTCTGTGTACTTAATTGAATTTAAAATTTTAGAATATATTTTTTATTTTATTTTTTTATTTTGAATAGGAAAATTAAGGGCATCATTTTATTTTTTGGGTGACCTAAATTAAAATGTTTGGTTAAGATTAGATAGTGGAAAAATTATATTATAAAGAGTTCACAAGTTGTCTGCCACTTGGCCTAAATTTATTGGCATTATTAATTTTAAGTATAATTTATAGCAAATATATAATTTATTTGTAGTAGTAAACTTACTTGTACTCAATTATTGGAGAAAAAAATGCATCTTTTCTTCTCTTTAATTATGGAATCCCATGCTCATAAGGAATTTTTTTTTTTATGTAGTAAAAAAGTAGAGATTCCAAGAGAGGGAAAGAGACATAGAATAAGTTTTATTTTTTTGTCATACTTTAGTGGAATATTATTTTTTTCTTCTATTTTTCCTTATATTATTTACCATTTACTTCAGAGTCAGCAGTTGGTTGTCGGATTTTCTCGCTATTAGAAGAAAATCGCTTCTAGATCACTATAATGTGGCTGGATGTAGAGCAGGCCACTCTTACAGTCAATGATCAATAAATTATTTAGAATTTCGGAAGATGATCAAGTTACCTTAGTTCTAAGTCACTACACGAAATTGTCATATAGTCGTATATAGTAATTATGTATGTTATGTCTGCAACGGAATAAAGAAGATAAAACTAAAACTCTAGGTTAAGGCGTTTCCATCTTTAATTAGATAGAAACTTTATTTTTTCTAATAAACCTATTTGGGATAAATTTAGTTTCGTTAGGTCTATACGTATAATTTTTTTTTCTTTTTAGTGGTCTTACTAACTAAGAAAGTTGAATTAGTTGGTCAGTAAATTTCGAATATCTCAAAAAATATACAAGTATGAACAAAAACACTTTGGTGGTGGTGGACGTGTACCATAGATGTCTATGTCTATCACCTTCTCCCTTAAAGATGAATTGCATTGGAATTTAATTTTTGTAGAGCAGACAACACATGGCTAGTAGTACTTTTATCTGTTTTGGAAGGAACATAACTAAATGCATGTCTCTAAGCTAGCAACTTACTAACTTAATATACCAATACTTTTCATAGTGTTAAATGTGGCAATTTCTCTTCCATGATATATAACAATAACAATAACATATTGAAATCCCACAATATATAATGGGATCTAAAGAGATAGAGTGTACACTACAAATATTCCAGATTTTATATATACTGGGATCTGAAAAAGATAGACAGTTGGGGAGCTTACTAATGTTATGATAGTGTTATCATGATAGTAGTATTTATTTTTGTTTTATGATGAGTTTGTTACCATGATATTTAGTGGACACGGTTGTTTGCTTGACCTACCACAAACAATTTACAATATGCATCTTTAGTTCTCATAAAAATCAATCATTTTAAAAGTATTTGTTTTTTCATTGTGGTAGGTGATAATATCAACAAAGAAGAACATTATATTCACACTTTTATTTATAGCATTAGAAAATGGCTTCATATAATTTTTTAAGGTAAAGTGAGAGTCTGCCTTGTTTACTTTGATATGATCAATTAAAAAGAAGAGACCACACATCCTAGGTGTATGGAAGTTTGTTAAGGGACCTTTTTCAACTTCAGTATGTGATAAGTCAAGATTGAAGTGTCAAACGACTTCTTCAAGAAAAGACTCTTAAGGTATATTTTGACTATCCATTTAGATTAATATTATATGTGTATACCTTTAATCTTTTTATGACCTTTTTGTCCAAGATCAAGTGTAATATTTGTTGGGTTTTAAAAAGTGTGAATGGAAAATGAAGAGTTTCGACTTCTATGAAGAGTTGTGAGTTGTGATTTTTATGAAGAGTTATGACTTTTATGAAAGGTTGTGACATTTCCAAAAGATTGTAACATTTTCGGTAAGGCACAATAAGAACCTTTTCACACTATCCTTTGTTTTCTATAAATTGAGGATTTCCTCTCATTTTAAAGAATGAGTTTTACGACTTCTTCTACTACTACTAAATCTAGTATTTTAAATGTACTTTCTGCCGTTGAGTGGTTCATTGACACCGTGGTTTTAGATATCGATACCTTTGGTGAGTAAGATCGTTCTATCCTGGGAGGATATATTCCATTAACCTCGGGTACTTGAGGGGAATAATTTCCTTAAGGGGACATTGTGCATTCAGTGGGCTCGATTTTCTTCTTTAAGAAAAATATTTTGAATATTGTTTCTAATTTGTTTCTAATTCTATTTTCTCTATTGGTTTTAATTTTCTAATTTTGAAAATGTTCTTTAAACTTTGTTGTTTCTTATTAAGTTCTTTAAAGTTTTTGTTCTAAGTATCTTAGAAATACAGGATGAACAACAATATTACTACCATAAACCTTGATCTTTTGGTTGGGCTAAAACAATTTGATATTGTTTTAACGTGTGTGATGTGATATTGTCAATTTGAGTTGTGTTCACACGATTTTCTTTAAAATATCTCACGCCATTAAAATTTAGAAGTATCAAACATTCTATAAGTAATTTACTTTTTTCGGTTACGCTAATGTGGATTTTGTTCATACACGTCCAACACTTTTGTTTAATTACCATTTAAATATAGCTGAACTTACAGACCTGACTCAAAGACACTAGATTAAGATGACCAAAGAATTGAATTGACATAATACATAAATATGACTCTTAACTTGGCATGGTGATAACTATGACCTTTAATTTTGGATGTGCACAAGTAGACACTTAACCTTGTATAAAATTGAACAAATTGACACATTCGTCCTACATGACACCCTACATGGAAATTTTGTGTCCTACGTGGCATCCTACACGTATTATGCCATTTAGGACACGTGTGTCTACTTGTTCAATACTATACAAGTTTAAATGTCTACTTGTGCACACTTGAAGTTGGAGGGCATAGTTGTCCGTTGAAGCCAAGTTAAGGATCATGTTTATGTATTATGCCAATTGAATTTATAGACATGGCTCAAAAACAATTGATTGAGATGTCCAAACAATTGAATTACTATGAACTAAGTTGCTAAGTATATTATATGACAATGTAAAGAAATAGGGAGTGAAGAATTGAAATAAGTATAACTAGTTGAGATTCCACTAAGTTGGCCGATAGTGTCACAAAAAAGCTTAAAACTCTTGTATTTCAGAACTACGGGGCTGGAAATTAAAGTATAAAGTTTGTGTATAATGCTAGTGAATGAATCAAATTCAGAAGCAACCTACCAAAAAAGAAGTAAGGTACCACCTATAGCTTAATTAATCCTAGGGAGCACAAAATTTGTGATACTTTCCCTGGTCACGTATGTTAATTCCACTTACGCAACGGCGGGGAAAGATCGCTGGAACAGAACAGTTGGGTTTTAATCTTATCTGGACTTCCTAATATGTTATCGACCTTCAATATCTTAAGTTCAGGTCTCCTACATATACCATTACTTCTTCTGACCATGATTAAGAAATTAGATGCCTGGCGTTTATTTCTGTTGAGTCACATCCAATCAGTTCGTTGTTCAAAATCAAATCGAAACCGATAATTCGAATAAAAAAAAAGTTATTGATTTAGCGGTTTTGACAACGGTTTTGATTTTTATTCCTTATATCAGGTTATCGGTTCTTAACGGTTTGAGGATTTTCTTAACGGGTTAATCGATAACCCGATAGTAAATTAAATAATTATATTTATACCATTTTGTATATAAAGTCCTTGACTTACTTTTATTTTTGATTGTCTCAAATACTTGGTTATTCTACAATGTGAAAAAGTTTGCTTTTGAGTAAGATGTAACTTGCGAACTCATGTGCATGGTTCATTTGGTTTGTCACCTTGTTTTTAAGTGATTTTCAATGGGTTTTTTTTGTGTCAAATCTTAACGGTTAAACAGATAACCAAAAAGTCAATATCTTAATGGTTCGATAACGGTTTAACATCTCTACAAACCAATAACCAATAAGCCAAATCGATAAATTTCAAAACTGAACCGAATCGACCGATATACAACCCTAGGTCTATTTGTCACGTATTGCTGCCTGACTCGCTCAGTCACATGTCTAGTTCGATTTATACCCCATACCACTTCCTCCTTTTGAATAGGTTCTTGAATTGGATCTCAATCGACGAGCTCATGTAACAACAAATATGCCATAAAAGTTCCTAATTGATCAATGTTTTGGTATCACATGTTGGTCAAGCATAAAATTGCAAGACGTATGATTTCTAAATACTCGAAAAAGTGGTATTTCAGCAAAAAGAGAAAAAATAATAATTTAAGAACTCACCAAACTAAATTTTGCAAATTTCTTTTAACGATTAAACAACTTAATTAATTAAAGAGTCATATGACCAAAGCAATTCTTCCAAACAAACTCAAAAACAGGATTTTCTTAAAATCAAATCCAAATATTTAAAAGTAAATCAAAATTAAGAAGTCACATTGAGATTTAAAGAAAATGTAAGAAGGATTATAATCAAAATGGTAGTTCTTTTTTTCTATATAAAGTTCGATATCTTTGTTTATTAGTGAAAAGCAATTGACCTCTAATTTTATTACTCCTGAGTTATGAAAACAAAGAAATATAGAGGAACATATACTTTTATCACCTTATACTATTTGTCTATATTATTAAAAAAATATGTCTTCTAAATTATTCATCAATTTATAAAATCAAAATAAAATGAATTATTTTTTTTCCATTTTATTTTTAAAATAAATTCATTTTGAAAGTTTAAATATAGTATAATTTCTTAAGATAGAAAAAGTATATGAGAACACACTATCAAATTAATACTCCCTCCGTCCACTTTTAATTGTCATGGTTTTTTTTTTTTAGAGTCAAACGATAAGAACTTTTAAAATTGATATGCCAAAAATTACAATTTATAGTACTTTTCGTATAGTTTTTATGAATATCTAAATTTTTTGTTTAAAATATCAAATTAATGTAATATAATTTAACTTCAAAAATTAGTCAAATTAACTTTCAAAAAATGCAACACAACAATTAAAAGTGGATAGAGTGAGTAGTACCTTTTATTTGACATGCTGAGTCATTTATTTTTCTTTTCTACTATATTAGAAGAGTGGGTTAGACGGTATCTGCTTGTGGGCATATTTTTAATTGAGTATTTTTTCTCCATAACTCTTCATCTTCAACCTTCTCTTGGCAAATATTGGTGCAATGTTATGGTAATAATTAGTAATTCATTTGTCTTTCTCTTCAAATTTTAGATTTGGTTTATAAAGTTTTGGTCTTCCTATGTTTTATTCTCAATTTTCTCTTGATCTTTAATTTTTTTTTCTTCGATTTCTATATTTGATTGAAAAGATTTATAATGTTTTGATTTTAAATTTAGTTTGATGAAGTTTTGATTTCTATGTGGTTAAAACTTGAGAAAAATTTAAAATATGGCCAAAATTAAGATATAGCTTTTGCATGTTCTTGAGAGAGATTTGAAAAGAAAACTTGGGGCAAATTATTGAAAGATGAAGCTATCTATCTGCACAATATGAAAGTTGTTGTAACAGTCATTGATAAAAATAAAAAATCTGTAAAATAACCTTTTGCTTTCACCATTTGAATTTCAAGAATCCATTAGAGTTTGCTGTGTTTATTGGTGTAAAATGGTATAAAGCTCCAAACTTTATCTTTAAGAAGTCATTATTTTTCACACCCAAGTTCTTGATTTTGTGTTTTCTTTTTTTTCTTTTAATTGTTTCTCAAACACCTTTTTTATTTCACCATTTCAAATTCAAAAATCTTTGGTGTTTGTTCTGTTTGTATCAATCGCTTAATCTTGATTACTAATCTGCTCGAATGAATCTCGAAGTTGATAAATATATTCTAGGAATGAAAACAGATTTTGATGGAGGATGAGAAGAAGTAAAGGGGGTGGAAAATAGGATAGCAAATAAGTTATCAGTGAAGTGATCTTATGAAAATGATGAATGGGTGACTAAACTCTCTATAGGTAATACCTCTTCTTCGAGTGCTTCATGACGACGAATGTTATCAACTTCCATATATAAACAAACAAATGCAGAGCACAAGAATATGATTTTAAAAAAAGAACCTTTACATCAGCGGTTTGCACTCAAATAAAATAGTTCTATTTTGAAGAGGAAAATTATGCTTTAGATACATTAATTTTGCAGGCTGCAACTGAATGGTGGTTTGTCACCAGATTTGGAGTTTATTTATGTTGGTTATTTGGAAGTTGATGTTGAATTAAATGAGCAAGAAGACGAAGACGTTGTAAGATCTTTAGTTATGAAACACTTAGTACTCTTATTAGATTGTAAAAACTATAAAGAGACCTTATGATTGTAAAAAAATCCTCTTGGTACTTTGATGAAGGAACATGTCAACTTAGGACTGATCATCATCTTCTATAAAAATATTTTAATGGCGTGTGTACACACACAAATGGGTGTATATATATGAATAACTTTTTACTGATTATCGCCATATGAATATTTGTGATAGATATATTGGGGCCGTGCTTGCACGGGCTATCATTGTCTAGTTGTCATATAAACAAGGGATCCCTATAAACAATAAGCCAACTGACATTACCAAGTGGAATGAGCTCATATTTTCAGATCTTACTCTATGTAATTTATTATATATATATATATATAATTTAAATTATTTAAGGAAAATAGAATTATATAATAATTTGTAATGATGGTTTTCATTTTTCAATACTTAAAAACTTATTCAAAATAATATTCATGATTATCATAAAAAAAAAATTAACATTTGTAGGGTGAATTAAAGTAAAAAAAGTATTTATTTATTTTAAAAGAAAAAGAACTTCATTTCTCAAATGAATTTTGTGATTTATTAAGATTTTTAACCAGTTGAAGGTTGGGTTTGCTGCGAATGTCATTTTAAATTTGTAGTTAATATTTAAAGTTATTCGATGAAAACTTGATTTATTTTTCTGAATGTAATTTTGTATAAATTTGTATAGTTTCATATATATATATATACACACACCTCTAATAAATATATATTTTTATACAAGGTTGATATATTATTTATAATAAATGTATAAACACTGCTATTAAAAAAATTAGTAATGTGAGTATAAACTGAAAGTATAACTATGTGGATGTAATATATTGTGTTCGGTTGTATATATTTGGAAAAAATCCTTGATAAATTTAGTTATTTGCAAGAAAATAAAATGTACAATATGATAAAATATATTTAAAACAATTTCACTTCAATTCATATAATTTGGACCCAAATAAATCTGGCAGATAAAAAGAGTTAGAGGTAGGGTTGGATATGGGGTACAATTGAATCATCATATCGAAATTGAAATTTCTGATGCCACAATTTCAGTGTTATTAATATGCATTTAAAACCCCATGATATTCGATATGAAATTTGATATTTATATAAAAATAGGTTATTGAAATATACCGTATTAAAATATATAATTATATATACTATTCATGTATCATTAAAATAACACTAGAAAATATATAAATTAGTACTAGCATAAAACCAATTGTTTAATTGTTGAAACTTTAACTACTTTATCTTGATTGAAATATCATTTTTTTTGGTTAATTGATTAATGATGAAAATTGTTTGTTATTTTTTTTAAATATTTTTACATGTATAAGGTGTTATTATGATACAATTGAAATCTTTTTTTTAAAAGTCAAAGTCATGATTCTCTAATATATGAGTATCTATAAGTCAAAGTCAAGCAACTTATGATTACCAAATTAAGATACTGCAAAACATCGAAACGAACTATTTTTAAATCATAATGGATGAATTTGCTAAAATAATGGTATAATATTTTTAAAAATTGAAAACGAAAATAATGGAGCCGAAGTTTTCAATATTATACCAAGTCCACATATGAGTGTTTAAAACAAACCATAGTCGATAACTTAAAAGAAAAGGTGTAATCAAATTATTGATATCGAGTAATCGGATATTTAGAATTTTATAAATGACAAAATATCAATTTGAGATTAGATTGTCTAATTTTTATTTAAAATCGGATAAATCAATAATCAATGACCTGTTAATTTAGTACCATTGACTACAATGACGTATTTATCTTACAAACCTTGTTGTCATAAAATGATACTCCCTCCGTCCCATTTTATGTGGCAACATTTCCTTTTTGGTCAGTCCCAAAAAGAATGTCACATTTCCTTATATGGAAAGTATTTAAAGGTACAATTCCTTTTTACCCTTGTTGGTCCCACTTAATCTTAAAATAATACTCCAATACATTTATGAGGAGAGAAAAGTGAGTCTACTTTTTAAAGGGCAATTTGGTAAACATTTCAAAGTCTTCATTTATTTCTTAAACTCCGTGCCCGGTCAAATGTTGCCACATAAAATGGGACGGAGGGAGTATTATATACTCCATTCAATTTATGTGACATTTTATGAATTTTGAGATTCAAATAAGTTTATTTTTGAAAGTAAATTTTTCATATATCTTTTAATTATTTTGAATTGTCAATTATTGTGACTACTTTTTACATAGTTTACAAATATATAAATTTTATTTCAAAAAAATTGAAGATTCCATACACAAATTTCTGATCAAACTTAAATTGTTTGACTTTTGAAAAATGAAAGTATCACATAAATTGAGATAGAAGAAGTATGTTTTTTTGTGTGAATGATTTGCATGAGTTACAATATTTTATTGAATGTGATAAACATTTCCGGTGAAAGAAGCTGCTCACTCTTTTGATATTCATGTTATGAATGACGATAAGTAATCGGTAAATCAAATTGGAATGAATCAATATCTTATTGATTTTATAGCGGTTAAACATGTATATAAATCGATAAATCATATCGTTAAGTATGAAAATTGAACTAAACCACCCATAACCATCCCTAGATACAAGGAATAATAGTAGTAAGATTTTATTTAATTAATATCACCAACTCGTTGAAAATTTCAATTTTGCCAAACACGAGAAAAAAAGGAACAAAAAATACGTAATTAAGATAAATAATAATGAAGCTTCTCAAAAACAATAATAATAATAATATGAAGCTTCTGTATTCGGAGTGTACAAGTTCGAATTTACGCCAGAAATAAACACAATTTTGTATTTGAATAGGACTCGAGTCTGAGACGCCTAATTAAGTATGAACGAGTACTTACCAATCTACTACAAACCCTCGTTGGTCTCGTCAAATAAGCTTCATCTCCGAATTTAATTTGAAATTCAATTCAATTTCATTCAAACATTCACAGCCTTACAAAGGAACATAAGCGACGATACACACGGCGCCGCCGCAGCGTCTCCCCCGCCGTGTTTTCCTCCGCCGCCGCCACCACCACTACCGCCGCTCAAAAATACTCTCTCATAATAATCCACACAAAACAGCGACAACGATAACTCGACTTCATGACGAGTCCAATAAACTCGCCTCACAATCTCCGAATCAGATTCCATTCCAATCGGCCTCCATTTTCGCAATCGATTCAACACTGGCCTCACGCAGACCATATACAGCCGCCGGTACCCTCCGAGCGCCAAAACCACCGTCCTCACACCTTCCAGCGGCGGCGACACGTGGCGGAAGCAGAGATGCTCCCAGAGAGAATCGTTCCGAGCGATACCGCACCAGAGCTTACATACACAGGCAGCTACTCCCAATGAACGGCCGTCGAGCCTCTTCAATATCTCAATCAATACATCCTCATTATCATTGATGAAATAATGGGTACCCATTGTTCACACAAATTTTCAGGAATGTAATGGTTAGTTAAAGGTTGAGATAAGGAAGTAAAGAGAGAAGTAATGCCTATTTGTAGAGAAGAAATCGAGAGTGTAAAGGATTTTGACTTTTTTCTTTTTTTTGTGGTTTTCCATTTGGCGTCCAAAATTCACATTGGATGCTCTGCTAAATTTGAATAGCGCACTATAGCGTTTATTTGGAGTGATACTTTTAAAAAGATTTTTTCTTTATATCCCGAACTCAAATTGAGACATTGAGACATCTAATTAAGGATAAAACTTGATCTTATCAATGCACTATAACTCATGGAGTTATGGTAAAAGATTTTGACTTAAAAGAGACATGTGAGAGTGTGAACTTATGAATTTCAAAGTAGGAAGAATTAAACACGGATATAGGGTTTAAGTTAAACAACTAATATATCCAAATAAAAAATAATTTTAATAACGTATAAATAATATTTCTTATATCAATTTATATGATTCACTTTTTTTTTTTAATCAATCCCATAAAAATGACGCATTTTTATATTTAGTAATAATTTAATAGATTATAAATTTCAAAAATCTTTATTTCTTAACCTTATGACAAGTCAAATTGCATTATATAAAATAAGATGAAGAAATATAACTTTTCATCGAAGAAGAATTTAAATGAACCCTAACGCTTCCTCGGGGAGTGGTAGGTAGGTATCGAGGAGAGAAGAGAAGAAGCCAAAAGGAAAAGTTAAAAAGGGGCAAAAGAGTTGGAACAAAGAATCCAAAACTAGTTTCTCACTTATTAGATTGAACTTTGAAGGGTGAGATGTTAGAAATTCGGAGTTATCCACACGGATTTTAACTTGATGGATTTGACTTTTACTTGTTGTATTTTTAATATTATGAGCTCAAATTTAATTTTTATTGTAATTTTAGTAAGTCTTCACATAGTTTCTTTATTTTTAGTTTATGTATCTTATTTTTGTAGGTTTCAAATCAAAATAATTAGAATTTTTAGTTTATGGGTTCTGTAGGTGTTATTATAATCTTTTTTGTATATTGGGATTTAAATTTTTTCAAATACAAATAGTTTACGTCAAAGTTATTGGATTCTATTGAATCGAAGTATGATGGCGACTATGTTCATGACTTAAAAAATAATGTCATTTTCCATATTTGATAGTTTTTACTAGCAAATATTTGAGATGCTAAAAAATTAAAGAGCATTTTAGTATGTTATACACACTTTTAATTTAAAATATTATAATATTAAAAAAAAAAATCATTACATTCTTAAATTTAAAATCCAATGAAAATTTATATGAAAAAATGGAGAAAAAGCACATGTTATGATAAGCATAAAAAATATTAGGTTCAGACAAAGTATGAATCGAATTTGCCGATTGTGGAAGATGCATTTAAAGCTTGGGGGAAAATGTGTTATTTTTTTCGTTCGGTATCTAGTACTTGTATTGGAGTCAGAGTAATTAAAATTCGCGTCACGTGGGGCTCCATTCGGGGGAACTAGGAAGTACTCTTTGTCAAAGATTTTTCTATATCCAAAGCTCGAACCTAAAACCTCTAGTTAAAGAAAGAGCAGTTTCATCCGTTATACCATGTCCTTTGATGGTAACGTGGTTTGTTGTTTATGTTGTTGGTATATATATAGATTTCATTCCATTTCCAAATGATGACAGGCTTTTTAGTGTCCATTATTTGTGTGTGAGAAAGAAGTCAGAGATGTGAACGTTATAGTCATGTTGTTTAGCGTAAGATGTGTTGTATTGATGTTAATGTTTTTACTTTGTATGCATATGAATATGTCCACTACATAAATTTAATTATAATTTCAGTGAAACACTTCTAATTAAAAGTACTCACTTACTTTATTAGTGTCTTAATCATATTTAGAAAAGAACAATTACTAGCTACTTGATCACTTCGTTAGCCAAATCTTGCTCATATCCCGAGGTGGGCCCACGTTAAGCCAACAATTGTCAAACGACACCGCTTCATTAACTTTGTTTACTCAATATATATATTAATATCATACATAAAATAATATATTGAACAAAATTATATTATTTGACAATAACACGTTGGTTCACTACCCAATTTTGTTCTTTGAGGTTGGAGGTTTTAACTAAGGATATTTTTTTGCACAATATAACATATTATTAATGGTGGTTAAGTAACACTGAACCCAACTTAAGCAAATATGTACGTACATATTATAAGTAATGTAGAGATTTGTTATTCATGTACTTCTATTAGTTATTTTATATTTTATCATGCACATATTAATATATAGATATATTAATCCCTCATAACAAGTATTAGTCATGTAATGTAAATTTTTAAATTACAAATCAAATACCGTGTAATCAAAATTTTAATCTTATGAATTATGAATTTTATAGTACTGACTAATAACTGAGTTTTAAACTTAATATTTGTACCTATTTAATAAACTTTTTTAATAAAATACATTATTCAAACAATTTCAACTGAATTCGATTGAACTTGTATTCCGACTTCTAACTCCGCCCATGAATATGATTAATTGGTTGAACCATTAACATCCCTACATGCATATTATAGTCGTATATATCTATCTCAAACGATTAACGTAAAAAGGAAAAGGTTGAGGACTTAAACCTTTTTAATATAAACGACAAATATTTGTGGCTAATTTAATTAGTGATTAGTTTCCATTACTTGAATGATTAGAAAGGATCCTTTGATTTATTCACGACAACTTGAGGTTCATAATTATCATGGGTCATCTAATTGCATGATTTGATAAGGATAAATAGCAATCTTAATTATTTTGCACTATCTTAATCGAAAGATATTCTTAGTCTAAAAGTTGTGGGCTTATACATTTTATATAGATTTTCTATATTATTAGGTTAATTGTTTGTTTGCTTAAGATTTTAAGAACTCAATTTGTTATTCAGTATTTGAATATGATAATTTATTTATTTTTAGGCATAATAAATATATAATTTAGAAATAAGAAAGTAATTAAATATTAAAAAATACAAAATTGTTATTGGATTAAAAAATAAAGAATTTATGTTTGCAAATGATGGTTGAGATGATTTGTAGTGGTAGCTATGGTGATGGAATTGATGTTAGTGGCTATTAGTGGTGATAGTGATAGACTAATAGTTATGATGGTCGAGGTGTACTACAACAAAAATTAACTTTTAGCGGTAATAAATAAACAAATTAATAAAGAATGTTAATTAAAGTCTTTATCGGCTAGTAAGTGTCATTAGATCTAATTGCTGCTAAAAATACATATTTAGCGGTAATTGAGCTATTGCCGTTAATTAATTGCTGCTAAAGATCATTTTTTATGTAGTGGTGGTTGGTGTTATAGTAACTAGCACAATGGGGACGGTTGATAATGTTGTTGTTGGTGGTTGTGGAATTGGTTGTTAGTAGTTAACGATGTTGGTGGTGATGATGTAATTGATTATTATTAGTTGGCCATGTTGATAGTGACGATAACTGACAGTTGAGCTAGTGGTGAATTGTGTTGATAGATCGCAATGATAATAATGACGGGTATTAATGGATCTCCATATTAATCATCCAGGAAACTATGGTGAGAGGCTGTTGGAAAACTCAATTAAAAGAAGTCATTTAGAAACAAATGAACCGTTTTATATTATACTTTAGGAATAAACAAAAAGAATTTATATTGATCATTTCTATCTTAATCTTAGTAAAAAAAAGGAGTTAAGTGCCTCAAATTTAAATATTCAAAAGTCTTTCTTACTATCAAAATTTTTAAAAATATATACATGAAAATAAATTGTGCCTATTTATACTTTATGAACATAACTAAGGATGATGAATCAACTTGCTAGTAGGATATTATATTCCCACCAAACAAAAGGATAAAAAAAAATTACTTACAAAATATATATGGCACAGAGAAAAGTCATATCATAGGATCTATTAATGCATGTTTTATTCTTTTTTATAATTATTATACACACATAAAAGAAGGGAATAAATTAACAAATGTATCTTTTGAAAGTCCAATCAAATCAAAAGGTAGAAATTGATGGTCAGAGAAAACAGTAGTACCTATGTATATGCTTGTCTCTTGGTGTACAAAGGAAAACCCCAAATTCCTATGAGACAGAAAGCATATATTTAAGTTATCTTAGGGTTTTGCCCTGATTTTTTTATCATAATTTAAGATTTATTTTTTCTTAAAAAAAAGATAAAATATTATCATAAATATTTTTACTTTCTTGAAAGGAAAATATAATATTCTTTCACATTTGGTTTATTCTCTCCTTTTAGGACTCTTTTTCTAGTAGAAAAGGTTTTAGAACTCTATAAATATATATTTGTTTCTTCTAACACAAAAACAATAGAATTCACAATATAGTCATTTGGTGAGTTTTGTTTATGGGGAGATTTAATCTCTCAACAATTTTAATATTTTTTTTCTTTATATTAGTTTCATATAATAATATTAGTTTTTAGTATAAGTTTTTGTCATCTAATTTATCAATCATATTATTTGCAATTGTAAGCTTTCACATGACGCTCAATCACCCTTCAGAACCCAACAATCACTTTGAAACAGAATCTCCAATTCACATTATTTCTTTAACCCTTTATATATATATATATATATATCTTCTTTAAATTAATAACTTAAATGTTTAGATAAGATAGTTATATATTCTAATATAATACTAGAGTAAACAAAGATTTTGAGTTTGAGCACTCTTATTATAATTCACTATCAAAAAGAACTTTTACATTGATATATATATATATATATATATACATACACTTCAATTGATTATTAACTTTTTGATCTAAAAATAGGTTAATTAAAAAGTTAAAATAGAATAAGATTGAGATAGAGTGTCAAAATAAAAAGTTAAGACAGAGAGATAGTCTATATATGCATGTGTTCAGCTGAACATCAATCGTTTCGAAAAATCATATAGACTATTTTTTGTCTGTTTGTGTTTATTTAGCATTGTTTCTAAGATAGGATGAGGAAGAAGAGGGTTAGGTTATGGGTAACTAGATGTGGGTGGGGGGGGTATCTAGAAGGAAAGAAACTAGTCATAGGGATAATTGTCTTTTAATGTGTTGGAATTAGTCTCTTGGAGATATATGAGAAGCACACACAACTATGGATTCTTGGTGAATTATGAGCAATTTGATACTAGCAAACTTACAAACTTACATAAAAAAAAAATCACATTTTTCACTCACTCCCTCAACGTCTCTCTTATGTTTGTTTTTATAAGATATTTTCTCTAAGCTAACAAGTCAATCATATATGGTTTTAAAAAATAATATCATGTCTAAACTACTATTATAGTCATTAAATTTTATAATTAATTAATTAAAATGGTTGAAGTCATGTCATTGTCGTTTTTAATATGTATGCCAACATAAGTTAATCATATGGTTAAATACAATGTCTAAACTAATAATCACCAAAAAAAATAAATTATAATTTAAAACCGTTGAAGTCATGTCATTGTCGCTTATTATAATATATATATACTAGATATGGGACCCCGTGCTAGCACGGGGCCCAATATATGTTACTGTTTCTATTTTAATTTATGTGGTACATATGAAATTTGAAGTTAATCAATTTTTTAGTATGTTTTTATATATTTTAAGTTGCTAATTATTTTTATTTAGATTATATTTTACGTAAATATATTATAAATCACATTAATTAACAAGTTAATATAAAAAAAATGTTAAAAATAAAATAAAAAATCAAGGCAATAATTATTATAAAGAAAAATATAACCAAAATTGTCAGAAAAATTGATAAAAATAAATAATTTTGTATTACTAAGAATGGTGTTACTACGTTTTCTATTTAACTTTATTGTTACATATCGATAGAAACTTTTAGAAGAAGAAATGATCCAAAAATTTAAAAATAATGATTCCTTAAATGGTGATTCCTTTTCCATTTACAGCTTTTCAAATAATTTTTAATGTATTATATATGATTATGGATATTGGAATAATAATTTTATCTTTCCTTAATCATAATAAATTATATTTTAACCTTTGTTTTTGTGAAATGATAATTTTCTTTTCATTCGTACAAAATATTGATTAATATATTAAATGTAATTATAATAAAACATGTTCTATTTAGTATGACAAAAGAATTCAAAAATTTTAAAAATTAAATAAATAGTAATCCTAACTTCTAAGAAAATTATATAAATTACATTAATGATGAAATGAAGATTAAGAAAAGAAGTAAAACAAATTAATAATAATATTGATGATGATAGGAGTTAAATAAATCATTTTTTATATTTTCTAAATTTTCAATATAAATTTTTCAGTCTTTTAAAATTAGAAAATGCTAAAAAAATAAAACTAAAACTAAAAATCGAGGCAACAATTATTTTAAGGAAAAATTACAAAAAATGTCAGAAACATTGATAAGAATAAATAAGTATCTATTGCTAACAAGGTGTCACCCCACATTTTATATTTTAGCTTTATTATTACATATAGATAGAAACTTTAAGATAAAGAAAGATCCAAAAATTTTAAAAATAACAAATCAATTATGTAAAAATACATGTGTAATTCTTATAAAGTTATAATAACTAATTTCTTCAAATAAATAATTAAATGAAAGAAAAAAAGTAATTAAGAAAATAATATAAATAACACTAATTATGAGATTAATAGCATTGATGAGGAAAGGAACTAAATATGATCATCTTTTTAAATTATTTTTTAGAAAATATATATAAACTTTAATTAAAGATAAATAAGAAAAAAAAACTTTAATTAAAGATACAAAAAATCAAGACAAAATAAAAGAAAAAAGAAATTAGAAGAATAGTGAGGTTGAAAGAAATAATATATAATTTTCTCTCTTTTCAAATCACAAATTAAATTTTTGCTTGTTCTCCTCCTAATTTGATACGAATTTCATAAATAGAATGATTTTTTCTCCAAATAATTTTTCTTACCCTTTGAAACACTAATCAGCCTTCTTATAAATGTCTCAACCACAATGAATTTTCTCTCTTTGTAGGAGGACTAAACATTTTTTCAAAAAGTCTTTTATTTTGAAAAGAACTTTTTGTTAATTAATCTCTTTCTTTACATCAATGTCTTGACAAAAATCATGAGATATTTTCTCTTTCTCTTTTGTTAAAAAAAGTCACATGACCTAGAAATTTGATGGACATCTTAGCGACGTAAGGCGATACCATATATTGATCATCATCGTCAGAAGAAGAAGAGCCAAAGTGAAGAAATTTGTTCTTATTTGTTACAAGTGCTAAACTATTTTTTTATAGGCTAAATAATTATAAACAGTTATAAAAAATGAATAGTTTTTATCTTTTCATCTTCCATTTTCATTTACTTAAATATATATTAGTGTAATGAATGTTATAAAGGGCAGAATTAATCGGATATGACATAAATACTTTTTTTTTAAATACAAATAAAAAATACAAAACAAAGATAAAATGTCAAAAAAAGGAGAAAAAAATGAATAGAAATTCTGGTCATAAAGAGATGCTACATCATATATGTAATTATATCAATGACATATAAATTGAAATTAAAAAATTACATATTTTATTTGAAAATCATGTAATAGTACTACAAGGTATAATAATTAACAACTTAACATATTTTAACATTTTTGTTGACTCTGCATATTCCATATGTCTCATGTAATTGAGACAAAGAAAAACATATATTGATTTAAAATTAATAAAAATATTCTAAATTATAATAATTAACAACTTAAAATTTTAAAAAAAAACCCTTTAAAAAAATTTAGTTGGCTCTCCAAATTCAATCGGTATTACAATAATTAAAACATAGAAATTAACATAGATTGGACTCCTGCTGACATTTATGTTTCCTTTTTTTCAAATTTTTCTTTTATACTTTATATAAATAATTTTTTTATGTAAAAAGTATTATAAATCATAATAATTAATAGCTTAAAATATTTGAAAACATATAAAAAGTTTTTGTTAACTTTCGAAATTTCATCTATACCACATAAATTGGGAGAAATATAGATATTTTAAGTTGCTAATTATTGTGAGTTATAATACGTTTTATGTAATTTTCATATATATTATTCGCTTTATCCTGATTTATATGATACAAAGGAAATTTCAAAAGTCAATGAATTTTTTATAACTTTTTTTTTATATTAACTTGTTAATTATTGTGATTTATAATATATTTACGTAAAACATAATCTAAATAAAAATAATTAGCAACTTAAAATATATAAAAACATACTAAAAAATTGATTAATTTCAAATTTCATATGTACCACATAAATTAAAATAAAAACAATAACATATATTGGGCCGTGCTAGCAGGGGGTCCCATAACTGTTTATAATTATTTAGCCTATAAAAAAAATAGTTGAGCACTTGTAACAAATAAGAATAAATTTCTTCACTTTGGTTCTTCTTCTGACGATGATGATCAATATATGATATCAGCTTCTGTCGCTAAGATGTCCATCAAATTTCTAGGTCATGTGACTTTTTTAACAAAAGAGAAAGAAAGAATATCTTATGATTTTCGTCAAGACATTGATGTAAAGAAAGAGATTAATTAACAAAAAGTTTTTTCAAAATAAAAGAGTTTTTGAAAAAATGTTTAGTCCTCCTACAAAGAGAGAAAATTCATTGTGGTTGAGACATTTATAAGAAGGCTGATTAGTGTTTCAAAGGATAAGAAAAATTATTTGGAGAAAAAATCATTCTATTTATGAAATTCGTATCAAATTAGGAGGAGAACAAACAAAAATTTAATTTGTGATTTGAAAAGAGAGAAAATTATATATTATTTCTTTCAACCTCATTATTCTTCTAATTTCTTTCTTCTTTTATTTTTTTCTTGATTTTTTATATCTTTAATTAAAGTTTTTTTTTTCTTATTTATCTTTAATTAAAGTTTATATATATTTTCTAAAAATAGAATTAAAAAAGATGATCATATTTAGCTCCTTTCCTCATCAATGCTATTAATCTCATAATTAGTGTTATTTATATTATTTTCTTAATTACTTTTTTTTCTTTCATTTAATTATTTATTTGAAGAAATTAGTTATTATAACTTTATAAGAATTACACATTTATTTTTACATAATTGATTTGTTATTTTTAAATTTTTTGGATCTTTCTTTATCTTAAAGTTTCTATCTATATGTAATAATAAAGCTAAAATATAAAATGTGGGGTGACACCTTGTTAGCAATAGATACTTATTTATTCTTATCAATGTTTCTGACATTTTTTGTTATTTTTTCGTTAAAATAATTGTTGCCTCGATTTTTAGTTTTAGTTTTATTTTTTTAGCATTTTCTAATTTTAAAAGACTGAAAAATTTATATTGAAAATTTAGAAAAATAAAAAAATGATTTATTTAACTCCTATCATCATCAATATTATTATTAATTTGTTTTACTTCTTTTCTTAATCTTCATTTCATCATTAATGTAATTTATATCATTTTCTTAGAAGTTAGGATTACTATTTATTTAATTTTTAAAAATTTTGATTCTTTTGTCATACTAAATAGAACATGCTTTATTATAATTACATTTAATATATTAATCAATATGTTGTACGAATGAAAAGAAAATTATCATTTCACAAAAACAAAGGTTAAAATATAATTTATTATGATTAAGGAAAGATAAAATTATTATTCCAATATCCATAACCATATATAATACATTAAAAATTAATTGAAAAGCTGTAAATGGAAAAAAAATCACCATTTAAGGAATCATTATTTTTAAATTTTTGGATCATTTCTTCTTCTAAAAGTTTCTATCGATATGTAACAATAAAGTTAAATAGAAAATGTAGTAAGACCATTCTTAGTAATAAATACTTATTTATTTTTATAAATTTTTTCTGACAATTTTGGTTATATTTTTCTTTAAAATAGATATTGCCTTGATATTTTTTTTTATTTTTAACATTTATTTTTAATTTTAAAAGATTGGAAATTTTATGTTAAAAATTTAAATATTAGAAAAAATGATTTATTTAACTTTTATCATCATCAATACTACTAATTTATTTGACGTTTTTTCTTAATTTTCATGTCATCATTAATGTTATTTATATAATTTTCTTAAATCACTGATTTTTTTCTTTTTTAACTCTTTTATATATATAAAGTTGGATATGTAAATGATGATGTGACATTTCTTAGAAGCTAAGATTACTATTTATCTAATTTTTCCAATTGTTGAGTTCTTTTGTCATACTAAATACAATATGTTTTATTATAATTACATTGAATATAGTAAGCAATATGTTGTAGGAATTAAAACAAAATTATCATTTTAGAAAAATAAATGTTAAATCATAATTTTATTATGATTAAGGAAAGATAAAGATATTATTTCAATATCTCATAACCACATTCAATATATTAGAAATTAATTGGATATAAGCGTAAATGGAAAATGAATCACTATTTAAGGAAAATAAATGTTTGCAATACCATAATAATTAAGGAGAGAGTAAGATATTATTTTAATATCCTAATTCGAAACTTTTAATCTACTACTCAATTAAAAAGAAAATGCATTTAATAACATTAAAAAGTTATTAGTTTAATATTTTTTCTCATTGTACTAATTCAATTCAATGGAACTTAATTTTAAAGATAAAATAACATCTTCCTTTTAATTGTTATCAATATATTTCAAAAAATTATCGTGAAAAGGCATTTCTTGCAGCTTATTTTAATTTTGATATACTATTATTATTTTTTCTGTCATTTTTCAATGATTTTTATTTCGATTTAAAATTTAATGTTTATTCTTAAAACTCTGATGGTACAAATTAAGGTGAAGTAGAATATAATAAATGATGATTCTTCTACTAAATAAGAAGATATAACAAAATTGAAAGGGTGAATATTTTTTTTTTTAAATGGATAGGAAATTCTATTAAGGTATCATTACGTCATTATTCAATATATTTTTAATATAAATTTCATTTCTTTGATGCATTTGTTTAGTACTCCCTCTATCCCTAATTACCTGTTTACTTTTTCTTTTATAGTTGTCTCTAATTACTTGTCCATTTTGACAAATGGACAAAGAACATTTTTTTACATATTATACCCTCAATTAAATGATTAATTACTTTGAAAATTGCAGAACTTTTCATCTATTTCATAATTAATAGGGGTAAGATGATAAAATCACTATGTCATTAATTGATTTCTTAATAAATGTGTCAATTTAAAAGTGGACAAGTAATTAGGGACAGAGGGAGAATTACAAATGTTATTTGACATTATGAGATATTTCTTAGACATTTAAGGAGAATGGTACACCGGAATATATATTATATATTAAAGGATCAACCTCATGCAATGGAAGAATTTGTTATTAGCAAATATATTTTAACTTATTTGATAAAAAATATATTCTTCCTTATGGACAGAGGGAGTATTACAGTGTTATTTGACATTATGAGATATTTCTTAGACATTTAAGGAGAATGGTGCACCGGAATATATATTATATATTAAAGGATCAACCTCATGCAATGGAAGAATTTGTTATTAGCAAATATATTTTAACTTATTTGATAAAAAATATATTCTTCCTTATTTAATAGATGTAAAATTTGTGAAGCTTTATTTTTTCACAATCTTCATATTATTAAAACAAATAATAATATAACGATTAAACAACAGAGTATATATAAAATTAATCAAAAATATTTAATTTTAATGATCACGAAGTGCGGCCAAGTTCTCTAATTTAAAACAAAAAGTAAAATTTAAATGGGTGTACTATAGAATTCGTAGAAATCCAACTTGAAAAATTATGTTAAAAATGGAAACTAAAAAGTGAAATAAATTTAATTGAGAGTTATCCTTCGTTTGTCCCATTTTATGTGACACTTTTTATTTCTCGATAATCAAATTTGCGTATGATATCTTTAATTTTTTTAAATGAAATTTATATATTTGTAAACTACGTAAAAATCAAAATATTATAATTCATAATAATGAATAATTCAAAATATTTTAAAGATCTCTTTAATGTTGTGTTGGTGCTCCCAAACTCCCATTTCAAATAAGAGGTACCCATAGAATTTTGTATATAAGTTTTAAATAATTAAGATGTTAATTATTCTAATGTATAGTATTACTTATATTATTTTTAAATAAATTTAAATATTATATGTTAGGTTTTTTATCCTAATTTATACAACATTGATAGAATTTAAAGTGTCAAATAATTGTTAATTATTGTAATAGATAATATGGAGTATTTAAGTCATTTATAGTATAGTAATTAATATATAATATGTAGTATTTATAGTATAATATAATTAATAATATATAATATGTAGTATTTAAGTGGAAGTTGATGGGGCCCATATATATATATATATATATATATATATATATAAAATTAATAAATGAAATATTTAATGAAAAGAATAAAGAAAAAATGTCAAAAAAAAAAAAAAGAGAAAAATATATACTAATATATATAATATGTATAGTATTTAAGTGGGAGTTGGAAGGACCAACACATGGGGCCCACTGTGTTGGTCCTCCCAACTCCCACTTCTATATAAGAGAATATATATATATAATAAAATATATGCATGCCAACGTACACTAAAATTATATATGTATATTTGTTGTTGTTACTACTCGTGAAGATGAGAAACATAAAACGAAGAAATTATTAGTTTAATTCACGTTTTAGATCTAGCAGTCATTCAGATTCTCATGACGATCCCTAATAGAGAATTTGGCGGCAATAATACAATTGTTGCTATATTAAATTTTGTGATAATAATATAACATAAATATTTTTAACCAATATTTTATATAACGCCGCTAAATTTTGTATTAGTGGACATATTCTGAATGAGCTTAATTGGAGCAATATCGACTCATCAAGCTAGTGTAGTGTCTTTCGAATAGCATAGGTCATGTTTTTCAAGTGTGGTTAAAGGCAGTGGTGGAGCCAGAAATTTTAATAAGGGGTTCAAAATTTGAGAAGTAAACACACGAACTAGAAGAAGGGGATTCGACATTTATTATACATACCTAAAAAATAATTTTAACCATATATAAATAATAATATTTTTCGCCGAACCCCTCATTATATGCTGCTTCAGCCCCTGGTTAAAGGCTTAATATGTTATAGTATTATAGTGCTATTTTCGTTTTTTTTTTTACTTCTTTTAGTATTGAATTGATATATTCTTCCTAAGGAGCGAAAAATAGTACTACTGATAATTTTATTATATAATGATAAATTGGAAATTATATAATAAGTTATTTTTTAATTTTTTAAGTTGAACAAGTAAAATAGATATTTATTTTCAATACAGTGAATAAGTAAAAGTTAACAGACGGAGTATTTATTTCCTTTCAATTTCCCTTGATCTTCTTGCTCTTCTCGATCATATTTTGTGAATGCTTGCAAATAATAAATTAGAAAAGTATTAAAAACACCCTTAAATTCTATGTGAATTATTAGCTTTATCCTCGAGTTATTGACAGCCTTAAAAACATTGTTTTACTTGACTAACTCAACTTTGCAATATGAGTAAAATACACCCCTAAATTCTCGTCAAATTTAGGAGTATTTCCAACACTTCTCTCAGCTTTTTATTAAGAGCTTCATGTTTCTACAAGAGTTTGAGACCGCTTGATATGTCATGTGGCAGATCAGGGTGTATCTAAGTTTAGTTAGTCAAGTAGAGTTTAAGGCATCAATAGTTTAGGGACAAAACTAATAATTTGAGTCAAGTTCAGGAGTGTTGTTCGTATTTCTCTCGATAATAAATAAACAAACAAATAAGGGAGGGAGAGGTTATTAACGATGGGGTTTTGACCCATTATTGATATTTGAATTGAAGTCGACTAATTTATATCTACCCTTCACGGGGCATTTAGGGAAGCAAATAAAGAATTTTATTTCCATGCATGATGCTTATATTATATCAAATAAATAATATATAATAATTGTCTTCATTTTAAAGTTGATCAATTAGTAATAATTGATTTAATGTATATAACCTTAATATATAGATAACTCTTTTTAAACTTCTTAATAAATTTCATTTAGAAACATGAATTAAGTTAATTATTTCAACTAAATATTTGAACATATAACAAAGTGTTTCTATCAAATATTTTCCGTTCAAATTTTGAAGAAAAAAAAATGCACATGTTATCAAGTGTTTATTAGAAAATTAATTAATTTAACATGTTATCTCCTTTAATTTAAATATACACATCAACCTATTTGAAATAAGCTTGGGCTTTTTACGGCTTGTGATCGAAGCAAATATCTACAACTAAAAGAGATAACATATTTTTAAATAGTTAACTTAAATATATCTAATATGAACACTTTATTATGTGTGATAATCAGTGATGTCATGAAGTTGAAAAAAAGAGGGGAGAAATATTATTTGACAGTGTAAAATAAGCTGCAAATAGAAAAAGCCAAAGAGAAACAAACAAAGCACTAACATTTAGTCAACATAAACATTAATAGTGAAGTTTGTATGAGCTGCCAAAAAGTACATTAGTAGTGACTAAAGCTTGGAGAGAAAATGAACAAACAAGAAAGCTAAACAGAAAAGCACTTTGGAAGAGAAACTAATTAATTTAATCAATGCCAGAAAGTGACATCCAAAAATTTAACTGCTCTTTTAGATCAATGCAAAACATTGTGGAATCTCATGATTAAAAAAAAAATTGACCATGAAATATTTCCTCCATCCGTCTCAAATTAATTGTCATGTTTCACTTCAGAAAGGTAAATTATGTTAACTTTGACCAATATTTTAAAGTATCTTTCTTTTATCGTATTGACATGATTACGAAAAAAATAAGATTGAGACATCTATGAATTTCATTCAATTTCGTTTACTTGATCGAACAACCCCAAATCCAATTATTTCAACTACATTAAATGATCTTTCAAATTGGTCAAGACTCTCTAGTTCATGGCCGCTTCTTTATGGTACCAGTTGTTACGTCACTGAATTTGCTTCACTAGTAGGTCCACGCTTTGACTTTCAGAAAATTTGTGACTTGTAATATTTTTATATGATTTTTAAATGTATAAATTTTAATTTCATGATATTATACTGATTTAATTCAATTTAACTTTAGAAATTAGTCAAATTATCTCTTGAAAAAACAAAATGACAACTAATTTGAGACTGAAGAAGTACAATAAAAAAATCTCTACGCCAACCTTGTTTGTCTAAATCTTTTATTGCTTTTTATTAAAAAGTATATAATTGATTGTTATACATCTATAATAATATTACAAAACTTGATGACTAATTTGAGACTAAGAAAGTAATGTACAATCATCGGAAACAACTTATCTATCTTATCTATGAGATAGAAATAAGGTCTGCGTACTACCCTCCCAAATCCCACTATATGAGACTAGTAATACTAGGTATGTTGAAGTAATGTACAATAAAAAATCTCTCTACACCAACATCGTTAATTTATCATTATCTTTTATTGCCTTTTTATAATAATTGATTGTTAATTCTACTCCTAGAATAATACAGTATTTGATAGTTATATCTTATTGGATCTTATAGACACACACATAAAAAAATTCACATTTTCAATGTGTTTATATAATCAAAGATAATAAAATTATTTAATTTTAAATTCTTAAACGATATAGATAATAATTTTCACAAAAAAGTCCTAATACATACATTTTTCTACCTGTTTTTTTTTTTCAAAAAAATAAAAAATAAAAAATAAAATTGGGTGGTGGTGATGGGGGGGGGGGGGGTACATTATGGTTTTGATAACTAAGTTGTTACACACATGTAGTCAATGTATACTATTTGATGGATCCTACCAATATCTTGAAATGGCTCTTTCATAATGTTCTTTTTCCTGTTAACTTTTACCATCTTTTTTCAATATGTTATGTTTGTGAACTTGTAGGAAATCTTAAACCTAGAGAAACTCCAATAATATAAATTTTGTCACACTACTATACATACATAATAATCTCAACAATATTTCAAGATTCTTTTTGACAACTTGATGGATTTTTTATACCAATAAGATTGTTGTGAAGTCATAATCAAGACGTACTATTTTGATTTTCTTGAAATAACTACTAGTTGTTGGCATTTGTTGTTGTGGTCACAAAACAAAGCTACGTACGAATTTCTAGCTTGTTTGGTCAAGTTTCTGAATTTTGCTTATCCAAAAATTAGTTTTATCACAAGTGTTTTTCAAAAAATTACTCTTAAAAGTACCAATTTATGTTCGGTTAATTATCAATTTAAAAGACGCTAACTAAATTGATGCAATGTATATACAAATGGCATATACACGTGATATATGTGACATACACTTATCATGTCTACGTTACTATATGAAATATGTCACATAAATAACATACAATAATTTCATCATTAGATCATCATCAAAATTAATGAATACATATTTTTTCTTTAAATTGCTATATTTTAAAAATTATTGTTATGTTGAGTAATAATTACTTAAAAGTATCTCAACAAAAATAGTATTCATATGATCACTTAACTATACATTTTTCTCAAACACAAAGTTACTCAACTTTAAATTTTAACTCAGAAGTCGCTCAACTATGAATTTTTTTCTTAGAAAGTCACTTAACTTGGAATTTTAACTCAAAAGTAGGAGTGGGTGTTCAGTATTCGATTTGGGATTTCTAAATTGAGTGATTTTAATTTGTAAGTAAACCACTCATAATTGAGTGACTTTATAAGTAACACACTTATAATTGAGTGACTTTTGAGTTAAAATTCTTAAGTTGAGTGACTTTCTGAGAAAAGAATTCATAGCTAAGTCACTATTGAGTTAAAATTTAAAGTTCAGTGACTGTCTGAGAGAAAAATACATAGTTATGTGATCATCTGAGATATTATCTCTAAACTTTAGTTTAAACTAAAATTGTAATATTCAAAAGTTTTCTATTACTTCTCAAAATTAAGTGATCAGTTAAATTAAGACATATAAATAAAATGAAGAGAATATATATATTATAATATGCGTCAAAATCTTTGCGTTCAAATAAATTAGACCTCCAACTCATGGAGATATATAATGTCTAGTTTGTTGTTTATATTGTTGGTATATATAGAATCAATCTCCAAATGACAGGCTTTTAGGATCCATTATTTGTGTGAAAGTTTCAGATGTGAACGTTACAGTACTGTTGTGTGATGTTAATGTTTTACCTCGTAAGCAAATTGTGAAAACTCCCGTCCCCTCTTATATTGTTGACATTTTAATTTTTACAACCCTTCGAAGCGTGTTTTTATGGAGCAAATAATATTAGTGTCTTAAATCTTATTAATCAACTCAAGAGAAAGAAAAAATACTTACCACCAACTTGTAACAAATAACTCATAGCCTTGAGAGCCTGTATGCATTATCAAATATCTTTATATTGTACAAGTGCATAGAGACGTAATATAACATAACTCAAACTATAAGACTCCTACAAGTACTAGACTAGGAATATTGGACTAGGAGTCCTAATATGCCCCCTCAATCTGGGCGAGATGACATTACGGACTGATTGTCACGTAAAAAAGCAAAATTGAGATGAGGGTAAGCCCTTTGTAAAGACATCGGCTAATTTGCAAACGAGAAGGCACATACTGGACAACCAAATCACCTTGAGCTACTTTGTCACGAACATAATGAAAATCAACATCACTATGTTTGGAGCGATCATGGAACACTGGATTACGAGACATGTATGTTGAGCTAACATTGTCACAAAGCACTCAATCGGTTCCACGAAGATAAAGACCAAGCTCGAAGAATATGACGAATCCAAGAGGTTTCAGCTACAGTATAAGCAATAGCCCTGTACTCAGCCTCTGTAGATGATCTTGAGACTGTTGGTTGTTTCTTTACACGCCAAGAAATCGATTGGAACCCAAGAAGACAAAGAAACCCATAAGAGAACGTCGACTATCTGGACAGTGCCCAGCCTAATCGGCATCGAGTAAGCAACCACCATTAAAATTGAAGAAGAGGCACGCAAGAGCAAGTCCATGCGAAGAGTACCAGAGCAACCGGAAAATCGCTTCACGTAATGCAAATGAGTAGTACGAGGAGCATGCATGAACTGAGATACAACATTGACAGCATAGGCAATAGCTGGACGAGTCACAGTCAAATACTGAAGAGCACCCATTATGCTCTTATATTCACTAGGATCTGAAAGTAATTTACCATCCATGAGAGAAACAGAAGTACAAGAAGCAATAAGGGTACGTACAGGCTTACATGTATGCATGTGAAACTTAAGAAGCAAATCAGAAATGTACTTCTAGCGTAACAACTGAACACAAGAAAGTAATGGAGATCACCTAAGAAAAGAGACTAATGAACTGATTAAGGAGGGATAATGATTGCCGATGAGAATAATATCATCAACATAAAGTAATAAAATAAGAATACCTGATGAGAAACGGTGAATAAACATTGAAGCATCAGATTTGCTACAAATAAAACCATGAGAAAGAAGGAATGTACTAAAGCGATGAAACCATGCACGCGAGGCCTGTTTTAGACCATAAATAGCTTTAGCTAATTTGATACATGGTGAGAAAGTTTGGATGTATGAAGCCGGAAGGTTGTTTCATAAAGACTTATGCTCTGTAAGAACACCATACAAAAAGGCATTTTTAACATCTAATTGGTGTGAATAGGCCAAGAAAAAGAAATAGCCAAAGAAAAGTACAATACTGACAGTAGTAGCACGAACAATGGACTAAATATCTCGTGGTAATCAATTTGAGCCGTGATGAAATTCTGTGCTACAAGCCGAGGCTTTGTGCTCAAGACCCATCGGAATTATATTTAATGCGATAAACCCACTTACAACGGACCACGTTCATGTTAGGTTGAAGAGGAACAGAACTCAAGTTTTATTTGTCAAAAGAGCATTAAACTGGAAATCGCCATAGCTTGTTGCCACTTGGGATTTTTGCTGTGTGAGAAACAAGAGGGCTCGGTATCAAGAAAAAGTAGCACTCAATGACAACATTGTCTTTGGCTTAGAAATTCCCATTTTGAGCGAGTTTGCATTAGATGAGATGTATTAGGAAGTGGAAGTAGAAGAATTAGTAGTGGGCAAGAGATAGATATAGATGGTGAAAGATCTTTAGAGTGGGACTCACTAAGTGGATCAATGAGATGGTTGTATAGTGGTAAAGGTTGAACAAGGAGAAGGAGGAGGCTGAGTTCTTTGGAAAGTCGGAAGAAGTCACAAAGGTCTAGATTGAGTAGATGATTGTATCAAAAATAAAGGCGACGTAACCACAAGAGGATCAAATGAGGTGGAGGATTGTGATATTTGCGAGGGACAACACAGTGTGGCATATGGGAAAAGTAACTCATGAAAGACAACGTGGCGACTTACATATACATGACCTGTTTTAGGATCTAGACAACAATACCCTTTAGAGTTGGAAGCATACCCAAGGAAAATACAATGGATTGAACGGGCAAGGAGCTTGTTAGATACTCGAGATGACATATTTGGAAAGCATTCACAATCAAAGATTCTAAGAAAATTATAGTCAGGAGGGCGATGAAAAAGTTTTTCAAAAGGAGAAAATCCTTGTAAATTAGGGGTTGGCAATCTGTTGATGGTATAAAGGGGGCGTAATAAGCGGCATCAACCCCAAAAGTGAGATGGTAAAGTAGCCTTGCAAGAACGGTGTGCAGTATTTCAATAATGTATCTATGTTTCCGTTCGCCAAACCCATTTTGTTGAGGAGGTAGGACAAGACTTATGAAAAGAAATACCCGAGTTAGAAAAGTGTGCAAGCATAGCCATGTTATCAAATTCACCACCTCCATCACTTTGAAAGGTCTTTATTTTGGTGTTAAATTTGTTCTCCACTAGCCTCTCAGAAAGGCACACAAAATGTATTAAACCGTCAGATTTATTTCTCATAGGATAAAGCCATAGTATTGAAACGAGAGAAATCATCAACAAAATAACATAATATTTATATCCCAAGTTGGACAAAAACTGGTGATTGCCAAACATCTCGAATGAATAATATCTAAATGAAAAGAACGCAATGATCCATTGAATTAAATGGTCGTTTAGATTTTGCTAATCGACTAGGTGTACAATGATTGCGAAGGAGTTAAGCAAAGTAATTGAATTATTTTTCCTAATTAAGGCAATCTACTG
>JAJTWQ010000607.1:0-46250 GCA_029007595.1 Solanum commersonii
GTGTACTTCGTTCAGTTATTCGTTAAAAGTTTGACTCGCTCTATGCCATTTTCATTTGAGAAAAAGTATCCATGTCATTATTTGTTAATAGAAAACATTTTTGATTTTGCAAAATCATTTTTTACACGTGGTCAATTATTATTCGGCCACATCATTAATTAAATTATTTTTTAAAAGGAAAAAAACTCAAATATGTCATCGAACTTTGAGAAAAGATGTATCTATGTCATACGTTAAAAGTTTGGTTTATCTATACCATTTTAGTTAACAAATAATGGCATAAATATGTTTTTTCTCAAACGAAAATAACATAGATGGGCCAAACTTTAACGAATAACATAAAAGTTGTCTCTCAAAGTTTAATGACATATTTGAGTCTTTTACTTAAAATTTAATAACTAATCAAACTATATCATATAATTAAGGCGGAGGAAATACTCATTAGTTTTCTATCTCCATAAAAGGAAAAAACTTTACAATCTTTTAGGAAATTCAACTTTTTCGTTTTTCCAATCATAAAAGAATTAGTTTTCTATCATACTAATTCTTGCACCTTCATAATAATAATGATGTTTTCCCTTTCGTTTTAATTTATGTGGTATCAAGGTCAAATCCTGAAGTGTTGACCATAAATTCAAACATAGAATCTTTAAGGTTTCTAAAATGAAATTTTCATATTGAAAACCGAGTAAAGAGTATTATATGTTATAATTATTAACAACTCAAATATTTAAAAGACATGAAAAAATCATGATCAAAGAAAACTCATATAACTTTTGAAATCCGAACGAAGCCACCTAAATGGGCTCTTATGATTGTACAATTTAACCTATTTATAACAAGTATAAATTATAGGAACCACATATTATAAATACTAAATAACATTCTATCCCTTCTAGTTTTTTATTTACCAAAAATTCCTTAAAAATGATGTTTGCGAGATACATAACGTTGTGCACGGGATACATTAGGTTTGATATATTCCACATAACGGGATACATGGGCGTTGTGCGGGATATATTAGGTTTGATACATTCCACATAGCGGGATACATACAGTGTTGTGCACGGATACATGCGGATACATAGCGTTGTGCATGGGATACATAACGTTTGATACATTCCACATAAATAGATACGCGCGTTGTGCACGGGATACATAGGTAAAATAAGGAATTTTTGAAATTTTTGAAATAAGTAGGAATAAATGGATATTAAGGTAAGTAAAGGAGTGTAGTTAAGTAATTTGTCCTTATAACAATGTCATTTGTCCGAATATGTTTAGACTATTATAGCAAAATATTCTTGTAAGAAATATAATATAACATAATTTGAAAAGTCGGCTCCAAAAGAACTTGATCGCTATAATGAAATATTATCAGAGGATATACAGAGAAATATGAAAATGAAATGAGAAAATTTAAGAAATAAGCATAAAAGGCTATAACCAAATGAAATCATAGGTCAAGTGTAGATATGGAACTTTAAAGCCAAATGAAGAAATATATTATCATCCCCACCTTAGTAAGTTTCGCGAAACATAGTCGATCTCAAACTCAGATAAAGAACGAGGGTTACAATAGGTTGACAACTAGTGAAATATAGCGAGATTCTTGATGAATATTTCATACTAATCACCCGATTCTTTTGAAATGGATAGCAAGAATATAGTCGACTCCAACTGAATTGGGATTTTGACGATATGGAAAAGAAATGCAATGATAAATATAAGAACTTTATAGGATTATGAAATTTCTATGTGATTCAAAAACTAACCAAAAAACAAAATTTGGCAGTTTTTAAACAAGGGCCATATTTGCAACTTGTACACAAAGGTCAACAATACAGTGCTGCAGTTAAATAAGTCCCCAAAAATTTTCTTAATCCCAATACTAAGATAAATATAACAAAAATAGCCCAAAACTGAAAAAAGAGAAAAACTAAACATGAAATCACCTACCCCCAAAGGAAGCACGACGACTCGAGGCAATTGATTCAACATTCCTCGGCTCTTAATACAGTCGCCCTAACTGTGTCTGCCAGTAGCCCTAGCGCTCAAAAAAATAAGCCTGGTTTTGGGGGCAGCACTCAAACTCGATCCTTCTGTGAAGAGGGGGGCGCTTTACAACACTGGAAGATACACAAGAAATGAGGATGAAGGGGGGTCGGATTGAATGACCAAAGAATCGGTGAGGGTGTTATCTACCCACTTAAATCGATGTATAATTGGGGTAAAGCTGCAACAAGCTATCTAGAGCTTCAGGTAAGAATTTTCTTGCAAACAAGTAACATGGTCGTTGATTTCCATTCCATAGACAAGGATTAATTTGAACTTCCTTCTGCAATATGGAAATAACACAGTGCTATCAGATAGGCTTACTAGTGAGAAAATGCAAGGAAATTGTCAAATTGAGTAATTATTCATACCCTAGCATCGCTTGTGACATGGACATTCTCTGAAATAGACTGCAGAAACAGTGAGGAGAAGCATTAAATCATGTCATGGTTTCGATATGCCATAGAATATCATGATTTAACTTTATTTATTTCAGCTAAAGAAGTAACTACTGCAAATAACAGAGCTAATACGAGTTCTAGAGTGATTAAGATTCTGCTCAATGACCAATGTGCAAACGTAATACTGATGAAAGAAAAATAAAGTAAAAATTAAAGAGGGGGCAACAACAAATGGAAAAAACCAAAACCGCTTTAATCTCAGTCTTATGATAGAAAGAGAAGGGAATGGTTGGAAAGAAGACGAGAAGCAATATAAGAGAAAAAAGAACAAGTGGCATAAAGTATAAAAGTCAGGGGAACTAAGCCTTAAATGAATTTTAGAAAAGGTGGGCCAGGGAGTCGGTTGGGGGTAGAGTGAGAGGAGTAAGCCTTACTGTTATGTTTCTCATAAGCTCATATGTAATATCTTTGCGCACGTATGATTTTGGGTGCCATTTCCTTCAGACCAATCAACATGTTACTGACCACCCGAAATTCCAGTTGATCAAGCATCTGAAATTTAGAAAACACAAGAAAACAGTTAGTTTGAAAATGATTAAAACTTGAAAACAAGCTGGTGAAGAAAACTACTCACGTAGAAAAAGGTTGGTATATAGTGCTCATCAGAATAGCAGTTCCGATTACCCTCCATGTTTGGCTGTCGCATTAGAAACAGATGCGCCATGATTAATGAAATCAACCAAATTCACAGCTAGACAAACAAATAAAAGGGGCAAGAAGAAAAGAGAGCGGGTAATGGAATATAAGCATGTTTCATTGTGCCTATAGCAATCCCATGCGATCAACATTATTGTAGTTTCCAAATAGTGATACAAATAGAGTTTGAGAGAAACAAAAAGAAACTAGCTTCAGCGGAAATAACATAAGAATATTATTTGAAAAAGCAAAGTAGCTTTAAGCTCACCTTAACACAGAGGAATAATGCTAGAGAACAAAAGTTTTATGCTTCAAATCAAATGCTCAAGGCAGATGCTTCAGATCCAATAAGCCACTTAGGTATGAGCATCTAAATATTCTAATATTAAAAGGGGCAGCCCTGACAATTCATGGGATATTGTGCTTAAAGCTCCCATAAACTCGGGCACATTTTCCTAGGATAGGTTCAAAATACTGGCATGCTTCAGTACCACGTGCATCTATACTGTTCTATTCGGGTCAAGTCTCACATTCAATAATTCCAGTAATTTTAATGCAAATTATTTCTTCCAAACAATGAACAGTGTGGGAAGACACAGCTGGACAATGTAGTTAAAACATCAATGCATAGAGAAATTCAACATCTTATACATCGACGGATGAAATAAATAGCAATCAAAAGAAAGCTAATAGCATAATCACATCATCATCAGCCAAAGTATGATCAAGTAAAACCAACCCTGCAGTAGTCCTTGAATTTTCTGTAGTAGAGACTATCAGCCATAACTGCAAGGGCGTGCTGTCGCTTTCATTGTGAACCACTGTAAAAATTCAGAATTTAACCTATCAGAACAAGAAAACTGCAGAGGTGCAAACTGGTATATCAGGCTGTTATATAAGAAGTGGCACACAGCTACCCCAATATTTGGCCATTCTAAGAGGAGGTTCTACCTATAGAAAACTACAATTAACCAACTCTTGAACACTTTTTTTAGAGTGACCTCATTGAACACTTACGGATTACAAAAGCAAACTATCCAGAATTTTTTTAACAAATTATTATTGAAAATCCCAAAGTTTTATCCTTCATGAAAAAGTGTGACCTCTGTATTACATGGACAAATAAGAGCTAATAGCAAAAGTTGTGTAAAAGGTACCTGTGCACCCTTTCAAAAAATGCTTCTTTTCAACTTCAGGTAACATATGTTCAGAATACCTTCCACTCCCATGAGGACCAGGATCCTCAAAGCTGAGAGAAGAAAGAAAAGAGCACTTCTTATTTATTGACGAAGAAAGAGCATTTTTCACATATATAACAAAAGGAGTCATACTGTTCAAATGGAACAATGAATAAACGAAATGAGTCATAACAATTACAATTTCAAGAAAGTTCAAATTTACTTTATGATGATGGAAAGCCCAAGTAAAATAATATTGTAAAGATGATTATAATAATAAACAATCATGGAGAACCAAAAAGTATGACGACTATTTCACAACATAAGCATCAGCAGAATTGTCTTACCAGTCTACAAAACTGATATTTGTATACATCAGGTAGTTGTAGACGTAGTCAAATCACGCAGAGGTATACAACTGCAAGTTGATAAGCAAAATGATCAGAAATGATGTAGTGGCATAAATGCAAAGCAAAAGGCAATACAAATCGTCAAATGTCAACCTGTCAGAAAGTAATACAAAATGCTGATTGTCAGTCTCTTTTCAGCGCATATAAAAAGACGTCTCTCTGCATCAACCATAGAAATCTTTCCCCCACACTACCTGCAGTGCAGAACGTGTACACCAAAACTTAGCCATACAGATGAAATGATAAATACCTCTGTCTTTAAATGACTAAGATAGCTACAAATATGTTCTTAATTCCAAAAGTTATTATGTTAATATTCCCTTCATTTGCCTCAACATAGCTGGTCAAACAGGTAAGACAAGGGTGCAGTACTTCATAACGATTCTTCAAAATTCACTGAACTTTAGCAAAAAAATCCGTACTTGATATGTGACCATAAAATAAGGATGTAACACAAAATGATGGTTTAAATTTTAAAAAAGAAAATACAGTAATTATAAGCAACACTAATTAGCATTACCAACAAACATGGCTGATTTGAGCTAATCAACTTAATCATCAAGGTTAATTCACACAACCCAAACACATGCCCCTAATAAGGCAATAGTCAGAGTCATATTTACTAATTGGCCACTTGCAAAGAAAGGAGGAAGTGGACAACGTAGGCTACACAGGTTCTAGATCCTATTTAAATTCATAAAGGATATATGTCTAATCCATTGCAAGCAATTAAAAAAAGCAAACATAGTATGATGAAGCTGATGAGTAATAATGTCAAACAATGTTGCATATCAACTATATGCTGCTGCCTATTCTCAATCATTCTTCTCAGACTTTGTATTAAAACTGTTATTCATTAGATCACACAAACAACAGCCTGATTACACCACAAATAGCAAACAGCACAACCTTAGGAACTTTTTTATCGTTCAGCTTTTTGTTTCAGTTACTTGGAATTTGAGTGCAGGTGTCATCACAAACAAATAGCCACAGGTAGAACCATAGACGATGTCAAGCTCAAATATAACAAGGCCAAAAGAATCAGTTCAATTGCTTCAAAAGAACAAACTGTATTCATTCAGAAACAAATACATGGAAAAAATTGAAGCGACAAATTTGAGATACAGTATCACATTGGCGATAATGATTTGTGTATCAGAAACAATACATGGACCAACTTCAAGCAACAAATTTGAAATACTGCTCATTAGTGGAAATGGAAAATAAGAAGCAGCATCACAAACCTTGTCACTACGGATTTCCCGATGAAAGCATTAGAGTTACACAAACTAGTAGTTACCCTTTGGAGTCCAAAGGGTTCAGGTTGAGTAGGACCAAAACAGAATATTTGAGGTGCAATTTCAGTGATGCGGTGGAGGAGGCAGATGTGGGAGTGAGACTTGCCGCACAGATCATTCCTAAGAGAGAGTTTTAAGTATCTTGGGTCTGTAATCCAAGGAAGTGGTGACATCGATGATGATGTCACACATCGCATTGGGGTTGCTTGGATGAAATGGAGGCTTGCCTCTGGAGTCTTGTGTGATAAGAAAATCCCACCTAGACTTAAAGGTAAGTTTTACAGAGTGGTAGTTAGACCGGCCTTGTTATATGGAGCGGAGTGTTGGCCACCAAGAACGCACATGTCCAAAAATTGCATGTTGCGGAGATGAGGATGTTGAGATGGATGTGTGGGCACACTAGGAGCGATAAGATTAGGAACGAGGTTATCCGGGAAAAGGTGGGAGTGGCCTCTGTGGTAGACAAGCTGAGGGAAGCGAAACTGAGATGGTTTGGACATGTGAGGAGGCGGGGTGCAGACGCCCCAGTGAGGAGGTGCGAGGGGTTGGTTGTAGAGGATACACGGAGGGGTAGAGGTAGGCCTAAGAAGTATTGGGGAGAGGTGATTAGACAGGACTTGGCTCAACTCCACCTTACCGAGGACATGACTCTAGATAGGAAGGAGTGGAGGTCGCGTATTAAGGTTGTAGGTTAGTAGGGCTAGCGTGTAGTAGTCCTAGTCTTGCACGTGTTGCATTGATGGTATTGTCTCCTTGGCTGATTATTCATTATCTTTCTTATTAGATGTTATGTTTCATACACTGTCCCCCCCCCCCCCCCTTTTTACTTGGATGTGATGTACTTGAGCTGAGGGTCTCTCAGAAACAGCCTCTCTACCTCCACGAGGTAGTGGTAAGGTCTGCGTACAACCTACCCTCCCCAGACCCCACCTAGTGGGATTGCACTGGGTATGTTGTTGTTGTTGTTGTAAACTAGTAGTCACTGATTTAACCTGATAATCATCAGTTCAACTACGTAGGAAGACGGAACCTTTTTCTTTTGATACGCAAATCGGAAGACGAAACCTTAAATTGAGATGCAAAACATTAACCTATACTATATAGCACCCAGATCATGTATCCATATTTCATTAAGGATTCCCTTATATAATCTGTAAAGAGAAAAATTACAAGAATAATTTACTTACATCTATAATAGGGACTGCAGGAGTGAATCAAATTATTGCAGCAGACCAACATTTAAAGGAACAGACCGGAACTTCCACAAAAATAACAAAAACAAACCTGAAAAAATCTGTCCCAGAGTTTTTCAAATGGCAATGCACCAGGTATCAAGAACATAAATGCTATTTTGGGGTTCTCTGGTACAACTGGGGGTGTGTTCAGAATTTCATTAGTTACAACATGGGAGGCAAGCTCTTCATCTGTCAATTCTCTGGCAGGAGCAGGTGGAAGCCAATCAGAAAGCCCCTTGCAACCATTCAATGAGAATACATAACAAGCACCAGAACCTTGAGGGGGGTAAACGTAAGCACAAATTAGGAACAAGCTAACTAAAGAAACCAACACGATTATCCATGTCGGTTTCTTTAACTGAGCACGCTGGCGAGGTGCAGACAATATTTGCATCTCCTTCATGCCTAAACGCCACCCCTGAGATGTCTTCATCTAGAAATTACACATCAGCAACCAAACAACATCAAAAACTAGACCCCTTTGAGCAATGTTTGTGAATCGATGAGCACAAACACAAAGCTGTAAAAGGATGAAAAATTCAACAAATAAGTAGTAGTTAGAGTTGAATCAATATCTAGCTTCAGATGTTCTCATAAAGAACAATCCTTAATCATTTTTACGGATATTTAACTCCTAATATATCATGTTGGATGCAGTACAAGGCTTCTGTATCTAAAGAAAACTAAGGATTTACTCACACCTCCCATACTAGATTCAGGTCCAGTTAACACTGCCAAAGAGCGAATAATGTACATACAACTTCTATCAAACACGAATCACATATACATACGTTGCACAAAACTTAGAAAATCAACCTTCCACATCAAACACAGCAGCAATAAGAATTCCATTCAACTTAACTAAGCATTTCTTTAACTCAAGATCCACATCAACAGAATTACAGCAAAACTATCCAAACCATACAGAATTCCAGGGAGGAGAAAACACAGAAACATGAAAATCAACTAATTGTATACACAAACAATTGGTATATGAGATCACATAAGAAATAACTAATTAAATACACAAACACAACAAATTATAGAGATTCCCCATGTTGCCCCAACCAACCTTAAATCAAAGTCAAACCCATATATCTGACCTTCAAATCTATACCCACTCCCTCCACACCCCACACCCCCAATTCATCAACTTCAAATCTCCATCACCATACAACACCATATCATACAAAAATGCATAATCCCCACAACCCCATCAAAGCAAATTAATCTGAAATCATTTCAAGAATCCCAAAATTTCCAATCAAAATTCAAACTTTGAAGAACCCCACATGATAGAATTACAAAAAAACACAACCCCACATAACAGAATCAAAGAAAATCAAGAACCTAATACCTGAATGATACAAAGAAAAAAGATGTTCTTTTTTTCTTGTTTTTTCACTTGCTATCTATTGGTTCAAGAAGTTTCAAATCTTTGAAAGGCCAAAAAGGATCTGTATTTCTTTGTTGTGCATGTATTATAAAAATATATATATATATATTTGGCTTATGAGATCTAGGGCTAGCACAACAAAGCAAGTGGAACCAAACAGAAAAACAGCGAAGAGGGGGATGCTCACTCTGTACATACAATACATATACAGATATACAATAATTATTATTAGTATAATTATAAATCAAAATTATGTTTTATTATTATAGGACATGACAATTATAGGAAAACGAAAGCAAAACATTACACTGTGTTGTTTTTTCCCTGTTTTTCTTGTGGGGTGATGGCTTTTTCGTTCTCGGATCATATTAATTTATTGGTTTGGTTTTAATTTAATTCAAAGTTTAAAAAAAATAAAAAAATTGTGATTTTAAATGTTAGTGGGAATTTGGAATTATGAATGTATAAAATGTTTTTTTAATCTTATAGTTTGAAGTGAACGTTTGCCCATATGAAATTTTAAAAAATTACTATAGTTTTTGTTTTTAAAGTGAAAAAAATGATATTTGATAATTGAAATTAGGTTGGTCATTAGTATAAAATTGAATTGTTTTTTATTGTTTGTGAATAATTTGGAGCGTTATTTTTCAAATTCAAAAAATTATAAAATTTAAATTAAATTTCAAAATTTTATGATTAAATATTTTTTCAGAGTTGAGAAAAAAAATCATAATCAAACGTCTTTCCAAAAAAAATGAAATTAATTGACTAATGAAAAGTCTCTGTGTATGGATTTTGACCGTTTAGTTTCATTCTAAGGTCCAAATACTAAGAATAATTCTCTTTTCTTTTTTTTTCGTGAACTATTCAAGCCGGCAATTATTGAAGAGTTCGTATTTTTTTTATGACAAGTCACATATTTGACTGGTGGTTGAAAATAATTATACTTGTTAATTAAATATATATAAATTATTTATATTTAAAATATATATTTGATATATATTATGCATTAATATTTTAAAAAATTAACTATTAATTGATGAAATTGTTTACATCAATTTCTCTCTCTTTTTAATGGGTTATAGTTACATTTATCTTTATTTATTTTTGGTCACTTATTTTGTTAGTGATAGATCCAAAGTGGTAAGTGGGAATTTATAAAGAAATTGTTTAAATTTTAAATTCGCATTTAAACTTTTTATTTTTTAAAAAAAATAAAAAATTATAAAAACTTTCATGTATATTCGGGTACTCATTTTCAATCGCTTTCAATTAGGATAATTACCTGAAAAGTTAATCCATATGAAAACATAAATATAGATTATTCGTCTAGCCAGCCCCAACTATTTGAAATTGATTGATTGACTATGTGTTAATTAATTTTTAAAAATGACATTTTACATGCAAACACAAGTTGCAAATTTTTATCCATTTTTTTTTTTGGTAGAACAAGTTGCAAATTTTCAAAGCATATAAAAGACTTAACTAAATCAAAGTCTCCCTCTCTCCTAGCTCCTCCTGTTTGATTTAAAAATTTTAAAGTTATAATTATTGAAAATTGAAATTGTATTGAGATATGTTTTTTACATTTTTTTTAAATGATGTTTGTGAGTGAAAGTCTCAAAAATTCAAACATGAGTCAGTTTTTGGAAATTTGAAAATATTTAAAAATACATTGCAATTAAATATCAGATATTCAAAATCTGATAAAAATTATGATTAAATAAATATTTGAATATAAATTTTCTAAATCTACTCTCAAAATCTATGGTTGACGCTAGTTTACAATTTCCTCTCTTTTCTCCTCCTCTATCTCGTATAATTTGGAAAGAAAATAAGTGGACGTTTGAACATAAAAATTGTAAAAAAAAATCACATTTATTTTCAAATTGAAAATAGTATTTGCAAAATAGAGTTCGATAGGACATGAGTATAAATTTAAATTGTTTTTAACCTATGAATAAATAGGAGTGAAAATTAAAATAACTTTTATTTAAATGTTTTGAATTCTGTAAAATATAACAATTACAACTCTATATCCAACCATTTTCCAAAATAAAATTCCAAAGAAAAGGTTAAAACTATCTATGACCAATACGGACTAAAATTCAAATTCACTAACATTGTATAGGGAATGAACATTAAAGAACAAAAAAATATAAAATATACAATAATACTTGAAATGAACAAAAAAAAAAGTTTATATACAAGTGTATTATTGCATACTCCATGTGAAAATATAATAACTAATACTCATTGGACAAATGTCATCTATAGTGAAGTGGATTGCTTTATCTTTTTATCGTAAAAGACATAAAATCCCCATTAACTTGTCCGCATAATTTACTTTAGCATTTTAATTATACGGATGTTTAAATACCCCCTTAACATCTTTTAAGTGTTTTTTTCAACTCTCCCATCACTAGCCCAGTTGAAGGCTGGGTGTTGTTGAGTCACACACATTTTTATTCGTCCATATATTAACTAAATTTCTAATTAATTACTTAAATCTCCATAATAAAAAAAAAATCATCATTAATTGTCTTCCCCAATGTTTGTCGCCTTCTCAACAACAACTCTTCTTTTTACAGTGAAATTTTCTTCAACTTTTCTTCTTTCATTATATAATAATTTTCTCTTTATGTAAAAAAAAAAAAAAAAAACTTCTCCAATTTTCTTTCTTTTCGTAAGAAAATAGGTTTTAATATTCCATTTGTAGACATCAATTTCCACATTAAACCAACAACTCCTACACCCATCATGATTATATCTAAAATTGAGCCAAAAACTAAACCCATCGATGAATTTACCCCTCAGTCTACAAATTATAATTCAAATTTCAATTGCAATTCCAGTTTCAGTTTTTAGTTACATCATACCACCTTCCTCGAAAATTAAAAAAAATTATATAAAAATGTTAATTTATCAATGAATTGGACGAAATCTCCATAATCAATTTTTTGCCAACAATATCTTTGAATTTTTTTTAGTGGAAATCGGGTTCTTTTTTTGATAACTCTTTAAACTCATACATCTAATAATATTTTTTGATGTCGAAAATGGTGTCAATGAATCAAACACCAAATAATTTTGTCAAAGAAAAACATAAAAAAAAAAAAAAAAAACGATTAAAAACATAAAGAAAAGAAGAAGAAAGAATGTGAAAAAAGCTACAGTTGGGAGTAAATGAGTAAATGTTTGCCTTGAACTGAATGAAAAGAATAAGAAAGAGAAAGAGTGTTGAGAAAAGAAAAAGAAAGGAAGAAGATGAAAAAAAAAAAAAAAACTACAGAGAAGAGAAGTTAATTGAAAAATAAAATGTTTAAAAATTAGTAAAATAAGTTATTAAATATGTCGTCCAATAAAAAGATGACATGTGTCAGTTTTTTGTTTTTTTTTCCGTCTCACGCGCTTATAGAAAGTTAGTGATACAAATTTTGCCACGTCACCCTTTAAGGGGTAATTAAATTCACTTCAAATTAAATTAGGGGGGTAAACAAACACCCGTATAGTTAAAGTACTAAAGTAAGTTATGCAGACAAGTTCAGGGGGAATTTATGTATTTTCTCTTTTTATCTCAATGTTTTTATCCTTATCATATAATTGTGCTTTAATACATGAGTGCTTTGTTGTTATTTAGTTGCTTACATCATATAATTGAAACTCTTATCATTCACAATTATTTAATCAATATTTTTTTCGATAATTAAATTTTTCTATCTATTATCTATTATCTATCATCAAATTTGATTCATAAACACAAGGGCTGAACTAGAAAATTAAACTATGAACTACATTTTCAATTCTAGGTGGAGCTCTAACATAAATTACAAGAGACCCCGGTGATTACTTATTGAAACAACCGTCGCCTTATTTAATAATTGAATTTGTAAAAAAGGATTAAAGATAGGTGGTTAAAATCGATTAAGTTCATTTTCTTTGGTTATAATGTCAAGATCGTAATTTCATACAAGTAAATAATCTTCTAAAAGAAAGTGAAGGTGAGTTGTTAGGGCTTCTCTTATGAAAAATACTAAATTGGGAAGAACGAGATAATAATTTCAAGCTTATTGGAATTTTCTGATGCCTTTTTTGCAAAATCTCTTTTTTTAGGCTCAAAAATTTGTTTGTCGCTTCAATGTGAAATGATGACATGCTTGGGCAACAAAAGGTTATCTTATAGAATGTGCCTATATTCTGATGCCTCACTTGAAGTTAATAAGAGCAGGTAGGTGTGTGACTCAAGATTGATTATTAGATTTTGAGGGTCATTATCACCTCTTTCATGTGTAAGGCGATTTTTCGTGGGTGAGGCTTCTTTCGGATGTCCGATCATGTACCAATACTATACAAGTAAATATTTGAGGCACTCATAGACATGCCGAGGTAAATCTCTTTCATTCTCCTCAGATCACTATAGATGCTCCTTCGTATTTAATTTCATTACATGACATGGTGTGGTTTGCTCCTTTCACTAGATTCAATTTTGTTTCATACAAATAGTCCCCCACTTTTTAAATACCTGGTGCAATGTGCCTATGAAAAGGAAGATCATGTGTGTTGATTTTTGTAAAACCTCGCAGATCTTACGCTAAGGATCCGAACCACTCATCATAAGCATATACGCTTGGGTTGAGTGATGCCTTACTTGTTCATGTGTGTTACGATTCATTCCTAAGTGTCGGAAGTGTATCAGATGTGGTTTAGGGTCATAAGGGACCTCTAGCACTAACTCGAATTCAAGCCTTCCTACCTACGAAGTTTTTCGCATTAGTTCATGCAAGGGTCAACTTCAAACAACCATATTTTTCTACATATAAAGAATTAAGTGGTTCGTTACCTATCAAATTAAAGGTCTATGAGTTTTCTTTTCAATGCCACCAAGTTTGCATCAATCCAAGTTCAGAGTAAAATGTTATAACCGTTTTATCAGAGATACTTCCAGTAGAGTTTTTAGAACCTGATTTTTTTTACAAGTCTCATTTACGGGTCATAAATTGAAGTACGAATCGTAAATGAAGCTCGTAAAATCCAACATAAGAAACTGAATTTTTGGCTTTTTTTTCACATATCCAATTATGGATGGTAAATCCAATTATGGGCTATAATTTGGCCTGGTGAATGAAGTCCTAGAAGTTGTTTTTATCTAATTTTCACGGGAACAAATCACGAGCCGTAATTTTGGCTCATGGAATGAACTTCTGAGGCTCTGATTTTGTGCCTGAATTCCTCGGATGGAATCTACGAGCCGTAGATCAGACTATGGTCTGTAGATCTCCTCATGGAATGTTCCGACAAATTTTTAATTGGGATTATTTCAATCTTTTCTCATTCTTTTATAAGCCTAAACTACAATATTTGAATACCTAATTGGGATTATGTCATAGTATTACCTCAGAATACTCTAATATTTTTCTCCTCAAGCGTAGAGCAAGAATAAAAAAGAACAAACTTAGGATTTCAAGTTTCTCAATCAAACTTTCTTCAAGAATTTTTGTCCTACCAAGTATGTAAGGTTATCATAGTAAGGAATTAAGCTCTTTCTCATGCCGTACATCTACGATTTCAACTAGAAAGCTCAAATATTCGTAATTTTCTCCAAATTCCTATTATTTATTTTTGATTTCATTATAGGGATTTCATTATTTCATATTATTAATGATCTGTAATTGTTGTTCATGTTTAATATATTACATGAACCCTTTTTAGCTTAAGAGTTATTCGAAAATCCTGACATATTATTTTTTATGCATTATTTTCATGAGTAAAGTGAATTTCAAGTCTTAAAGCATTATTTCAAAAAGAGTTTCAGAAAAGCATAAATTGTTTTAAGTGTATTATTTTCATAAAGAAAAACATAGTTAGCTTTAAAGAAAACATATTGTAGGTTAAAAAAAGTACAATCAATTTTTTTTATAAAAGTATAGTCTTTTAAAGCAAATTCAATGCAGTTATAAAAAAATATTTTTGAATATTAATTCAAGGCCAAACACATACACAACCCATCAAACTTGCCCTCATTTTTCATTTTGGCACTCCAACTTAGCCTTGTTCCATATTAACCGTTAAACTCCATTTTTTTTGTACCATTTAAACACTTATACTATTTTTTATGATTTGTTTTTATTTATGTTCTTCAATTGCAATTTCTTATTTTAAAAAAATAGACGTGTGCCTGTTTATTTTCGTAAAAAAATTAAATATTTGTGAACGAACATAAAAATTTTCAAACAATAATATAATTTTTTGATATTTCTCTGTATTTTTGCATGAAAATAAATTGACAAAAGTTCTTTGATTTTCTTTCTTAAACATTCAATTAAATTAAATAACACTACTTATTTATTTTTTCTTATCATCTAGGCTATCTAAATTTAACGCAAATACTCACCTTTAATTTTTAATAGAAATCAATACGAATAAAAAACACATCTTCAAAGAGACTCGATTGACTTTGTTAATAACACTACTAAAAAAAGACTCTTATTCATTGCTAATAACACTACTAAACAATGTTAAAACTCGATTGACTTTGTTAGGTTGTCAGTGATTTTAAAGAAAGAAAACCAACACAATTTCGTCGGTTATTTTTCACACAAAAATACATAACACTCTTAAAAAGAAATTATTATTTTTTAAAAATAATTATTTTTTGTTAATTTTAAATTTTTTAACTAAAATTAACTGACAAATGTCGATTTAAAATAAGAAGTTGCAATTGAAGAATATATATATAAAAATAAAGAAATCATAAAAATAGCATTTCGTATTAAAATGGAACATAAAAAATGGAGTTTAAGAGCTAAAATGGAACAAGGCTAAGATAGAGTGTTAAAATAAAAAATGTGGACAAGTTAGAGGGGCCTTATATGTGTTTGGCCTTAATTCAACATTAAAATTATCAGTTTTTCCTTCCGTAAATAGAACATCATACCATTGGTGAGCATTATTGTATTATTACCATGCCCTACAAAGTAATAATTCATAAAATTCAAATATGCATTAAATGAGAATCCATAAATGTGTGTGGGGGTGGGGATTAATGTTGCCAAATCTGTTGAAGTTATTTTGAATAATCAGGTGCCAAAAATAATCTATCTTAATTTTTTTGGTACAAATAAAAAGTAAAATCATATGTACAAGTAAAATTACGTACACATCATTCTACTTAATTAGATTCTATTTATAAAACTTTATGCTATTGTGCTATTGTTATTGACTAAACTTCTAATCATTGAAAAAAAAAACTTGATACTAACTAATATAAATGTTCTATTATAAAATATTTCATGATAGAGAAATTTTCCATATGAAATATATTTTCTTGTAAATAATTTATACTCAATTGGTATTAAGATTAATCAAATTAATAAATTTTAAATACTAGATGATTATGTAAATACTATAGCAAAACAGACCTTTAATGGTAATAAATCATTGCCTCAAAAATATTGACAATGATTGAGTTAATGTTATATGTAGTGTAGGTAAATTTTTTAGAGAGAATTATATAAGATGATGATTATAAATATTATATTATATTACTATTATTAAATATAATATAATAACAATTATATTGTTGCTATTAAATAATTACCGGATTTTTATTTTTTATTTTTGATAAGTAAATGATTTTATTTACCAAGTGAACATTACAAATCGAAAAAAGTTAGCAGGCATGGGCATAAGCTCCATCCTTGCTATCTTCAAACAACAGTCTCATTTTACCTTTTACGGATACATATTCATAGCAAGTAGTCTATTGGCTAATTTAGGATATCTACTACCTCGTTCATGCACCTCCTGGATAATATGCCTAACAATTGTGCTTGTCTGCTGCTTCTTCTGTGTGAATATTCTATTGTTGCGTTCTAGCCATAGGTGATATATGGAACTAGCCATCGTGTTGTGCTACTTCTCTCTTTCATATATTTACCTGCCCATTGGACTTCGGCTATCCAATGTATTGTGTTTTTGTTAATCCCTTGCCAAGTTAAGATTCTTCTCCACACTTCTGCAGTATAGGGACATTGAAAGAACAAATGATCAAGATCTTCATTCTTCATCAGATATAGAAGACATTTAGGAGATTGTATGACACCCCATTTAGTCAGTCTAGTCGCAGGTCTTCCATTTACTGCTAAATACATTATGAAAAACCATTTAGGAGCCCCCACATTTTTCCATACCAATGACTTCAATTCTACCTTCTCCATGGAACCCCTCATCTGCATATATATTTTGCCAATAGAGTAACTTTCCAGGTTTTTAACATATGCCTTATTTAATCCAACCTCTTGGAGATATTGAGCTACTTAGAGTATTCTTTGCACTATCCAAAAAGCTTGCTTTGCTTGTATGTTCCATACACCATACTGTCCATAATAGCTACAAATCCAAGCCACCTAGAGTTTGTCTTTTTTCCTGCACAAATTCCACATTAGCTTCCCAATTGCAGCCTTATTCCAAGTATATATATCAAGGGATTGCAATCCTCCATTTGACTTGGGCCTACACAGCTTATCCCATGCAATCAAAGCCTTCCTAGAAGTCTCAATATTACCAGTCCATAAGAATCTCCTATTGAATGATTTTCTTTGGTAGAGAGAATATTTGGGACCAAAACATTTGGATGACATACAATACACTCTTGATGAGTTGAGCTCTTCCTACATATAACAAGAATTTGGTGGTCCAGCTTGTGATTCTACCTAGCATCTTCTCCTAAAGTGATTTGCATTGAACTAAAGATATCCTCTTAGTACTTAAAGGAACACCAAGGTATCTGAAAGGCAAATCCCTTTTGATAAACTGAAGTTCTTTTAGTATCTCTTCTTGCAGCTCTTGTTTGACTCGACCAAAGTAAACACTACTTTTCTCCACATTTGCAACCAACCCTGAAGTCTAGGAGAATTTCATAAAACACTAATACATACATCTCACTGATTTTATATCTCCTCTGCAGAATATTAATAGATCATCAACAAAGCTTAGTTGCACTATATTTTGAGCTTTACATCTAGGATGGTAGTGAAAATTAGACTCTGTCTGCAAACTTTTTCAGAATTCTTGACAAGTAGTCCATTGCTAATACAAACAAATAAGGAAACATTGGGTCCCCTTGCTTTATCCTTATCCTTGCTTTGAAAGGTGTTGTACTATGTCCATTAATCTTGAATGAAGTATGCGACTGTTGTAATACATTGCATTATCCACCTAATAACTTTAGCTGGCATTCGGAGCCCCTCCAAAATCTTCTTAAAAAAAGACCATTCCAGAGAATCATATGCTTTCTTCATGTCAATTTTCACCATACACGTTTTAGAAATCTTTGTCATCCATACCCTTTCACAATTTCATGACTCAAGATCACATTATCATTCAGTGGCACAAATGTTGATTGGTTAGGATCTACAAGACTCTCCATGACCTTCTTCAATCTAGCAGTGATTACTTTTGATATAACATTATATATTGTTGAGTTGCATGAGATTGGCCTAAATTCACTGATTCTTGTTAGGTTCTCCACCTTTGGTATGAGTGTTATAGCAGTACAGTTGACAGGTTAGTACATCTCACCAGTGTCAAAAAACTTTAATATTGCTTGTATGATCTCCTCCCCTGCTATTGGCCATGTTCTTTTGAAAACTACAACATTTAATCCATCTATTCTTGGAGCTTTTAGATCACTGATGTTTTGCAAAGTTGTTTTCATTTCTATCCTTGTTACTTGGGCTGCTAGCTGAATCTGTTGATCTTTCTTCCCCTTCTCATTATAGTGGTATCTACACTTGGTAGACATGAAACAGCCTGTCCAAGTAATCCCTGATAGAATTTGAGTGTCTCTTCCTCAATGCCCTCCTTGGAATATACTATTGTACCTGCAGCAATAGTAAGATTAGTGATAATATTATGTGCTAGTCTATTTTTCATATGGGCAAAGAAGTATCCTGTATTAGCATCCCCTAGATTCAACCATTGCACCCTGGATTTCTGCCTTATGGCACTTTCCTCCACCAGACTCCATTTCTCCAGCTGCTTCCTCAGTCCCCTTTCTTGTTCCCTATTAGCATGTACCACATTATGATCTATCATCTCTGTTTGGACTGTATACAATTGTTCTCTGATGTGCTTAATCTTGTCCTTCACACCTTTGAATTCAGAATTGTTCAATTCTTTCAACTCGATTTTCACCTTTCTAAGCTTCCACCAAATTGTCTTCATGTATCCTCTTTTATGTCCTTGCCAAGATTGTTCAACTATTTGAAGCAATTTAGGGTGATCTGCTATGCAATTCAAGAACCTAAATGCTTTGTCAGTGTTCTTGCAGCTTGTGTTCAGACCCAGACTCAGAGGGGAGTGATCCGACATTCCTGGCCTTAAAATCCTTACCTCCATGACTGACATTTGAAGCATCCATTTAACATTTACTATAGCCCTATCAATCCTGCTATAAGTGTGCCCATTAGTCCAAAGATAAGAGCCACCAACTGTTGTCTGTTCATTCATCCCAGCATCTAGTATAAATTTATTGAAATCTTTAATTTCTATATCCTGCACTGGACTACCTTGGGGCCTATCCTCTGCCTTTAGTCGAAATTATTTTTACTATAGTGAAAAAAATATAAACATTTTTTGGAGTTCTGCTTTCTTTTTTATCAAAAAAATAGTCCTTTGAATCAGAGTCTATTTGGTATGGCTCTTGGCTTTTGATTATCAGTCAAAAGAGTCAAAAGTTAAGATTTACAAATTCCAATCTATAACGTTTAACTTATTGTTATTATTTCAGTTTAAAATCTTATATTTATAAATATTTTTTTAATATCAAAATACTCTAAAAATGCTTTAAAAATACTTGCTAATATCGAATTTTAACCATTCACAACATAAATTAAATTATCGAGTCTTTATAATATATAACAATATTTTAACTTAAAGCACAAATAAGACGATTTAAACATGCTCTTACTTTTCTATAGAATTTTTGAAATAGTGATCTGGCTTTTATTTTATTTAAACAAAAGTAATAAAAACAAATATAATATTCCTTCTGTCTTATTTTATGTAACACCCTTTCTTTTTTAGTATGTTCTAAGAAAATATTACCTTATTATAATTTTAAAAAGTTTAATTTTAAAAAAATCACCCTTAATAAAATGATTTGCGACTAAACAATATTAAAGAAATATCTTAAATCACACACTTTTTTTTTTTAAATATCATATCAAAATTAAACAATATTACATTAAAATGAGACAGAAGATTTGTGTTTTCCTCAATATTGGAGAGAGGTCTTCAAGTTGTTTTGTTTTGTGTTGTCTAATCTCGTTTTCCACAATTGTTTCCGACAAGTGAGAGGTGGAGAGACACAATTGCTTCATATCTTAAGGCAAATAAATCTTAACTACAAAATGAAAACAAAAAAAAGAGTAAAAATAGAGTGCATTCTCGATCCGCCTTCAATTTACATGACACATTTTTAAAAAAAAAAATCATCTAAAGAAAGTAGCGAGATTTCTTTTATTATATATATTTAAAATGCCGTAACTCTAAAAAGAATTACTCTTGATGAAAATTAGGATTTTTTTTTGTCTTCACAAACTATTTAACAAAATCTAATTGTTGGATTTTTAATAAGAATTATGAAAAGAAAGTTTTAAGATGAACTAGTATTTGAAGGTGTAACTTTTACTATTAGTGACCTATTTTTTAAAGGGAAAAGGGTTAAATATGCTCCTAAATTATTCGAAAACGTCTAGATATACCTCATTTAAAGTTTGGCCCACTTATGCCCTTGCTGTCCAACTTTTGGCATAAATATGCTCTTATGGGCGTTTTTTGGTCTGTTGAAAATATCCAACTCATTTTACATTTCTTTAAATATCAAATGAAATCGTCACGTCATTTTTACATTACCACATGACATTTATATTAAAAGGAAAAGGGGTAAATTATGCCCCTAAACTATTTGGAGCTCTTTAAAAACATCTGACCCATAACAAAGGGGTCAATTATGCCGCTAATCCGACCCATAAATCAATCCCTCTTTTAGGGCTTTGATTGGGTTCTTTCGGATCAGAGGAAAAGCGAACCGAATCAACGATGTTCTTGGTAGATTGGTTCTATGGAATTCTGGCAACCCTTGGTTTATGGCAGAAGGAAGCTAAGATCTTGTTTTTGGGTCTCGATAATGCCGGAAAGACCACCTTGCTCCATATGTTGAAAGATGAGGTCTCTTACCGTTTTCTCCCCTTTAGATATGTTTTATCATATAATTTGTGTCGTTTAAATTACATATGTACATGCGATTATTTGTATGAGAATCGGTGAAGAAATGGAGCTTCATCTGATTTTCTAAATTCTCCCATTTTCACCTGAAATGGAATGTCTCTTGATGTGGCTTTATGGGTCTTAGATCTTTATGAAGAAAGAGTTACAAGTTTGATTAGTTTGAAAAGGCCTATTTTTTCTGCTATTGGTTACTCAGAAATTGGTTCAACATCAGCCAACACAATACCCAACGTCAGAGGAGCTTAGTATTGGAAAGATCAAGTTAAAAGAGGGGTTGATTTATGGGTCATATTAGGGGCATAATTGACCCCTTTGTTATGGGTCGGATAGGTGTTTTAAAAGAGCTCCGAATAGTTTAGGTTGACCTCTTTCCCTTTTAATATAAATGTCATGTGGTAATGTAAAAATGACGTGACAATTTCATTTAGCATTTAAAGAAATGTAAAATGAGCTGGATATTTTCAGCAGACCAACTAATGCACATAAAAGCATATTTATGCCAAAAGTTGGACGGCGAGGGCACGAATGAGCCAAACTTTAAATTGAGGTATATCTAGACGTTTTTGAATAGTTTAGGGGAATATTTGATCTTTTTCCCTTTTTTTAAAAAGATGGTATATTTTTTTAAGGTGCAATTTTTACTACTATTTATTTAATTTTGGTGTAATTTTTTGTGAATCTGTGTATTTGTGTGTGGGGTTGGGAGAGAGAAGAAAGACGAGTGAAATCAAGAGGGATAGAAGAGAGAGACGAACGAGATTGAGAGATAGAGGAAAGTAGGTTGTATCTCTTATACTATGTATCGATCTCAATTGAAATTGAGATCACAGATGCAAAAATACACAATCTCCTCTTTCTTTTGAATCTCACTTGTCTCTCTCCTTCTTTTTCCAAAATATAGAGGGGAGAGACAAGCAAGATCGAGAGAGTTAGAGGAAAGAGGAAAGAGGAAAGAGGAAAGTAGGTTGTATCTCAATTGAAATTGAAATCACAAATAAAAAATACACATATATAGAGGGGAGAGGCAACAAATCAAGAACCATGAATGATTTTTTTTTAATATATATATTAGCGTCAATCCAATAAGAAAATGAATCAACAATCAATGATCATTCGAAAAAATCGAAAATCGAAAATCGAAAGCCACAAGCGTGGATAAAAATAATTCAGATAAAAAATTAATAGAATTTCATAGTAATATAAGATACATACAGGGAGAAAAAAAATCACTCAAGTAAATTGTAGAAAGAGAGAGGGGGAGAGAACGGAACGTGAGAAGAGAGGGAAAAGTGAGAAGGAGAAAGTGACGAACAAGATAGAAAGAGAGTGGAGAAATTTGTTATAATTAAACCCTAAGTATAGTTATGTTACAAATTCTTTTAACAATATCATTAGATATATATATATAGAGAGAGAGAGAGATATAATAGATATGCTTGCTTAATTATATAGTTTTTTATGTAGTATAAGAAATTCTCAATATTTCGTAGAAAAAAGTATGTAACGCTTCTTCTTGTCTTGAATTTATATAGAACAATTTTATATCAGGTATAATTGATTAGTGTTGTGGACGTGTGAATGTCACAATATGGTATATGGATAGTTTGTAGATGGCAAGGTTGAAAGTGTGATTTTTGTGTGCACCTTGTGCCAAGAGATGGATGGCTTGTGTCTGCCATCCACTACCTCATGCACATTGCCTATAAAAGGGCTTTGCACTTCATTTGAATAAAACAAAGAATGAAGGAATAAATACAATACATTACTCTCTCTATTGTTCTTCCTTTTAGTGTGTTAATCTTAATTTGCTTAAGTAATTATTTTATAACAATTAGTAATTTGTTGTTGTATTTTGAAATGAAGGAAAAACAAAACTTCAACGAGTAGAAGCTTCCTGACAACGCTCCAACAAAGAGGTGATAAAAATTAATTGAAACTCAAAAGTAAATATTGAAAGTGTATTGCCTTTCTAACTATTCGTAAGTGTCACAAATTTAATTTCTTCTTTTATATCATTCAGATCGTATATACTGTATATGATGTCCCATCTTATGATATGATAGTGAACCTACTTTTCTTGCTTAACATTTAATACCAAAAACCCTTATACAACAGTCAATGATTTAAATCTAGAACATTGCAAGAAATTTTGGACAAATTTTCCTAGGTTTTTACTGGACCGAACTCCATAATAAAAAATTATAATTAATTTAAATTTTGGTAGCATAAAATTAATTTTAAAAAAACACCCACATTTAGTTAGAAAAAATTGGTTCATTCTCATGTGATTTGAAATTCTAAACATTTAAATAAAGAGCTAAAAGCTAATTCCTTTTATCATGACGATTAGTTATTCTAATAACTACTAGTTGCGATTGATCTCTAAGGGGCTAAAGTCACTATAACAAAAATAATTTTTAGCGGTAATAAATATATACATTAACAAAGAGTGATAAAATATTTATTAGCATTAGTTAATTGTCATTTGGATCCAATGTTGCTATAGGCTTTAGGGACATTTATAAAGAGTGCTAAATGCAACTAAAAATATGTTTATAGCGATAATTAAGTTATTACCGTTAATTAATTGCCACTAAAAATCATTTTTGATGTACTCCCTCCGTTTACTTTTATTTGTCACATTTTGACCTGGCATACCCATTAAGAAAATAATTAATGATATATGTATTTTACCAAATTATCTCCTATTAAATGATGTCTTAGAAAATGATTTGGAAAATACTTTATATGTCCAACAATAGTTGTTCACTATTGACTTGACACACCACTTAATAAACAATACATAATAAGAGTAATATTACTATTTTATCCTTTGACTTTATTAAATTTTATGCTTTGAGAAATGTGTTAGATGATAAATAATGGAATATTTAATAGCAAGGATAAAATAGATACAAAAGGTAAATTATCTCTTGATTTCTAAACTATACAAGTATTGTTGGACAACTATTTTTAGTGTAGTGAACAATAATTGTTGGACGGATGAATAAGTATTTAATACTGGGTAAATTATGAAAAAAATTATTATCCTTTCTTGATATGTCAAAATACAAAAGTGACAATAAAAATAAAAATTTATTTTAAGAATAAGTGACGAATAAAAATGAACGAATAGAATAGTATATATCTTTGATTTTCAACTGATGAATTGAAACCATTGAAATAAAACACCACATTAAGAAAGGGGTGAAAATCATTAATATCCCCGAACTTTGGTTTAAAAATCAAATTCTCTCCTTAATTTTGAGAATTGACTTCACTCTATATTCTTTGAAAAGTTTATCTTATCCTTGTCATTTTTAATGCTTCATCTATACAACACTTTTTTATATTATATATAATATTTTATTTTTTAATTTTTATATTTATAGAATTTTGTTTAAGTTCATCAATTTTATAAGTAGAATAATTCTTTTATAAATTTGTTGCAATATACAATACTATTTTTTAATGATTATTATTTTAATATTACATTCATTAAGTACGCATGTATGAATGTATTATGTGCATACATATTCTAGTTTCACTTATCTCTTAGGCTTATTACATTGATGTGCTCTTTAAATTAAATTGGTCTCAACTTATATTTATGCACTTCAATTTATGGGTGTGCAAAAGTAGGTATTTAAATTTATATAAAATTGAATAAGAGCTTGTTTGAATTGATTTAAAAGTTGATAAAATCTACTTTTAAGATATTTTTAAATTTTGAAAGTGTTTGACATAATTAAAAATAACTTAAAATAAATTTAAAATAGTTAAAAAAATAAACATTAAAATAAAAAAGTGTGGATAAAAGGATGTAATTGAAAGGTGCCCAAAAGCTTATAGAAAAGGCAAAAAGTGAAGGATATATAATATTAGTAATTCTTTAAAGTGGAAACATTAGTTATTTATGCCTTGGAATTTGAGAAAACGACCTTTGCGCATGCGCTGTAAAAATCGTAAAGTAGTGCTCACCTGGTCCCAATTTCATTTGCGATAAAATATTTAGTGTAATTTTATAAATAAAATTTGAAATTATTAGAGAAGTGATATATATATATTTTAGGGATGCTGATTGATATTTATTTGTTAGGAAATTATACCGTATAGCTAGATAATTATATATATGCACACATATATATTGACCTTCTTGATACTTATGAAATTTTAGTACTTTTTATTTTTTGATATCCTTAGTTAAAAACTCTGTCCCTGCCACTGTTTGAGACCTTATTCCTAGCTTAGAAGGTAGAAAAGTTATTTTCATTAGAAATTAAGAGTAATCTAATAAAATTACCTCTTAACTGTTTAGAGCGTGTTTGGATGAGTTATAAGTCAAAACTCATAAATTAGAGCTTGTTTGAAATTGTTGTTAAAATAACTTATTTTTAGGAGTACTTTTTTAAAATAGTTTTTCAGAAAAGTGCTTTTGAAAAAAAAAAACAATTTGTGTTTGGTTAATTCATCTGAAAAGTGATTTTCATAAGCAAATTGCGTTTGACTAATCTTTTTTTTTTAAATTACTTTTGAGAGTCAAATTACAGAAAAAGAATAACTATTAATGTATATCTAATATTAAAATTATTTTATAGAGAGAGACTATTTTAAATATTTATCATAAAAAAGTTAATTAAATTTTTATTTTTATTAAATTAAAATGTACATGATTAAATTTTTTCAATCAATATTATACCTTTTGGGGGGCTGAAATCTTCAATTGTAATTTCTTTTCTTTTTTCTAATCTTGTAAAAATATCGTTGTTACCTTTTTTTCTAGTTCTACAAAATAATATATAATATATAAAATAATAATACTATATAAACATAAACTAAATAATAAAATTTATTATATAAAATATAAAATATAAAATAAAATTCTAAATTGAAACTTAACCAAATTTATGAAGAGCAACTTTCACATATAACAAACATAAAAATTATATTTGTATTTTATAGCTATAGTTTGCATAATTGCGCTCCATAGCAAACTTTATGTTTGCTATGACTATTAATATGTAGATTTCGCTATACATATACAAAAGAAACAATTGTATAATCTGTTTCGGTATACATATACAAAAGAATCAATTGTATAATTGTGTTTGTATAAAGCGAGAAAGAGACAAAGACAAAAGAAAACTGGACAGGGGAAGATCTGTATTTGTATAATCATAAGTGTATAGGACGAAAATATATGTATTTGTATATACAATTTTCTCTCGATTTATACAAACACAAACGCATTTTATACATTTGTGTTGTATAAAGTGAGAGAGGCTACTTAGAGTGGCGAGCGAGATCTGGGAGGGGGAGAGAGGGAAACGAAAAGATATGTATATACAATTCTCTCTCGCTTTATACAAACACAAACACAAACACATTTTATACATTTGTGTTTGTATAAAGTGAGAGAGGCGAGGAGAGACTGCCCAACGAGAAACGAGAGTGGCCAGCGAGAAATTTAGAGAGAGAGGCGAAATGACAACAGTTTGCTACAGGTTACAATTAAATTAAACTGTGGTTATAACATTTAATTTGAATTACTAGTTTGTTATTTTATACAATTTCCCCATTTATGAAGCATGCTAATTAATTAATAAAAATATATCGGTAATTATGTATATATGAGAAGAATATTTTATTCTTGAAAAAAATATTTTTTTGTTTCTGCTTTTGCTTTTTTTTAAAAAAAAAAGTAGAAATTTTTAACTTTTTCCCGACAGGAGAAAAACTGCTTCTACTTCTATTTAAAAACACTTTTACTGATTTGCCAAACACTTAATTTTTCAACAAATATGTTTTTTTCCTCAAAATAAGTGTTTCTGGCCTCCCAACACCAATATCAAACAAGCTCTTAAAATGTCTTTTAGCTTAAAAATAAGTACTTAACTAAAGCGTGATTTTCATTCGTTTACTGTGAAAAATATTTTAAATCTATGATCAAAAGCTTGCTAAATTAGTCCCTTCATTTTGTTTTATTAGTCTATGGAAAAAGGGAAACGAAGGCAGGAAATAGAACCAGAAAAAAAAGAGTTTCTAACGTATTGACCACGATTCTTTTGACCTCATCTTCATAGCAATTATTGGTGTTAATTTTTGTGACTTTCTTTAATTTACGTGGCATATTTTAATTTTTAAGAATTATAAAATTTAATTCATAAAATTTAAACTATATCAGATAAATTAATATTGACAAAATAGTAAAAATCTCTTGGTACAATAATTCCACCAATCATTGTCATGTTTCGATGTTTTTTTCTTTGCTTTAATAGCTAGAAAATGATATAAAACAATTACTCAAACATATATAGTAAAAGTAGATAAAAACAAAAGAAAACATATATAGTAAAATATGTTACTTAGAAGATAAGAAAAACTCTGCTCTTTGTGATGTTTTTATTTATTCTCTACGTTATGGACCTACGTTCTCTTCTATTATTAGTATTTTTTTATTGTATTATAAAATAAATAATAAGCAAATGTCATTTTGCTTTAAAAGTAAAAAACCTATCTTTGATCCTTGTTTTTTTTTTTAAAAAAAAAAAAGATATACACTTGAATAGTCGAATTGCAACATTTGTTTTTGGTATTAAGTATTATCTTATGTATTGTCCTGAATTTTATATTGTATTTGAATTTTATTATAATTGTATTTGAATTTTAAAAGATATTTTTGGTACAATTTTTTTTTTTGGGAGAGAATAACTATTCTAAATCTGCTCTTTTTTTTTTAAGAAAACATTTAGACTTGTATAAACTGAAGATCAGTTTTTCTCATAATAATATAATACCATGTACAATGTAATTATTAAAGGATTAATTTTGCTCGGGGAGATTTTATCTTATACAGCTTTTATGATTTTTTTTAATATTAATTTTTCGTATATAGGTAATTTGATCAAAATCATATAATAATATTATGTTTAATATAGTTTATGTATTGTCCAATTTGATTATTAGCTTTCACATGACATATTAATTATTTCGACCTCAACAAATGGTATCAGAGTCAATTGTGCCAAACTAGTCACATAGTCCTTCTGCACTCTTGTTTAAGAAACCTGATTCACATGATAGAATATTCACAAGACAACAAGTAATAAACCACAAATAGTGAAGTAGGTTCATTTTTTCAATTATCAAAATTACTAAGGTATAACTTATGTTGCTCAGACAGAATTTGCCCATTGTGTTAAAAAATATAATAACTAAAATGGACTAATGACATGCTTAGAAACGAATACAAGATTTAATGTTTTTGAGCAAGCAATTTTTCGTTTATCATTGAATTAACAATGCATTTAGCCTAGTAGATTAGGTTAAAGTTACTGAATTTTGTTGAGCTTGTTTATCATATATGCGTATGGCCACATTTGAAGAAAGTGCTCCCTATCAAAGACTTATTATATCCGAGGCTCAACTTTGTGATTTCTGATTAAGGAACAAGTAACTCCATTTGATGTACCATATCCATCGTTGGTGATCAATGTTGGATATTTATTTTTTGTCCATGTAGATACATAGTCATTTAAATTTCTTAAGAAAATGTCTTCTTTTTTTCTTTGTAGTCTTTGGCGTGAGAAATTTTTTCACAAACTTACCTCACTGGGATTTTTTATTTTTTCTAAGTCAGCTCAATCATTTAAGATCAAGGGCCAGATATTCAGCATAATTCAACTAAATTAATTATGATATCACATTACAATTTGCATACATATAATCATGATTTAAAATATTATTTGAAGTTAAAATTTTATTTAAACTTATAATATGAATTTTAAAAGTTGTATCATAAATAAGGTATCAAAATATCATAAGATATCACATTAATAAATCATATGTTTTTATATTCCTTTTATAAATAAATACTTGCCATTAAATGTTATTACATGGTTTCAAATACACACAAAATTACACTCATTTTGGTAGAATAAATCGACAATATCAATAACTAACTACATTCTTTAGTATAATTCTCTTACGTGATGCATATATACAATTTCTTACATTCTTTAGTATAATTCTCTTACGTGATGCATATATAGAATAAATCGACAATATCAATAACTAACTACATTCTTTAGTATAATTCTCTTACATGATGCATATATACAATTTCTTCACGTCGAGCATGAACACCTTTACTTGTAAAATTTAAAATGATAGGTCATTTTCAAGAATATGTAGGTCAAGTTTTTAATTTTTAAAAATTTTAAAGTCACAAACTTGAAATTGAAATTCAACTTTTAAATTAATTCAAATGTCGTAAACAAATACAACAACAAACTCAATATAATTCAAAAATCAAGGTTTGGAAAGGGTATCTAGAGTGTACGCAAAGAGCAACCATCAGATCAATACAAGAGTAAAGAGGACATAGAAAATAATAAAGAAAAACATAACATAACATACTAAAGAAGGCAACAATCCTAACCGATTAATTAATGTGATAACTAAAACACAATAAATAATGATCGAAAAATAACAAAATTTATAAACAAATATCGATTTCAAATCAAAACTTCAAATTTGAGCTCCAAATTACCCCTTCAAATGCCTACATAATATGAATCTTCCCATGTGATGAGATAGAATTGAAATAGCAATAGTTGGCAATGGATCTAAAATAAGCATAAATTGACTATGTCCCTTCACAAAGGCTAATCTAGTGCAAGCCATGATTTATAATTTGAGATTTCATAGTATAATAAAATAGTTAAATAGAAAACTCAGCAATCTTGTCATTCACTTAGTAGATAACAAAATATTAAATTTAAGAAGATATTTTTCAAGGACAATCTTCCCATTTTTAATGGAATTTTTTAGATTAAATTTTTTAAAATTTATTTTTATTTTTGTCCTTCAAGAAAGTAAATTTCAAAATACTGTTAAAGTATTTTTGTTTCACTTTATAGTATTGTCCAAAATTTAAAAGTGGATTATTAAAATAGAAAAAGACAAGCATGCTTCATACGATGGAAACATGGGTTATCCACTACAATTAATTAATTAGATATTGAATAAAAAAAAAAAAAAAAGAGTTGCGGTACCTTTTTGAGGAAAGTAATTTGTCTTTTTTTGTTTTTGGGTGTTGTTTAGCTCAACTCAATATTTCTTTATTTATTTATTTTTAAGAAACATAAACAAATTTAAGAATACATAAACTCAATATTTATTTATTTTGTGCAAAATCAATAAATGTATGATTTATTAACCATATATATAAGACATTTTAACATTTCTTCAAACTAGAGACCAAAATAATTAGCTTATCTCGTGGATAATCAGTATTTAATTCACCTTTAGAAGATTTTGTTTTTCTCAATTTTGTTAACTTTTGTGAATAATTGAATATAAGTATTTTGGGGCTAGTCAAACTTGTTTTTGATAATGTTTTTCTTGATCGGAGAGTTTATCAAAAAAAATAAAAAAATTCATGGACCTTATGATAGAACATGCACAATGAAAGCAAGTAAAAAAATCAAGTATACCCCCGAACTATCGTAAATGGTATGCAGATATTCTTCATCATATTTTCGGGACATTAATGCCCTTGCCGTCCAAAAACTAGAGCATATATACCCTTTATACTAACGGATATACACGTGCCATAATCTTCTCCACCGATCCGACATTTATTAAATATTGGATCGACGAATAAGATTGTGCCACGTGTCCCTATTTTATCTTATGTTAGAGTGGAGAGCATTTATGCTCTAGTTTTAGATGATAGGGACACTAATGTCCCGAAAGATGGATTATGACGCTTGCAGTCTTCTATTATAGCCTAGGTAATCTTTTAAGTGAAAAATATTTGTGTGGACAAGTGTTGCTGCTCAGAAAGTACATTTTTATGGCTAAAAAAGATCCTATTTATAACCACGTTTTGAAGTGTCAAAAATCTTAGTCCAAAATGTATCAAACCATACAATTATTTCTTTGTAGGACTTTCCTACTACTAGAAGATTAATTATTCTTTCCAATGTCATTAATTGAATAGGCGTAGTAATGATCATAGATTTAATTAGTGAGACTTATAATTGCGATATTAATCAGTAAAATGAATGAATTAATCATATCATAATAAATTATAGATTGTTTCATTATATACTATAATTGCACTTTTTGATTTAATTTTCAAAATCTTTCTTTAAGTCTTAGTTAATTCTCCATATTAGGATTACAAATGTCAATCACTTAAATTAAACCAACCAAGTCACCGCTATTATATACTATAATTGCACTTTTTGATTTGGTTCTATAATCGGCCAACTTCATCCTCGAGTGTGAACATAATTTTATATCTCATAAGAATCAATAATTTAATCTTTTGTACATGAGCTAAAAAACTCCATATAATATATCATCTACTACATAAGTAAATAGCACTCAAGAAAAAAAAACATCTATTTACAATGAGAAGTTACTGAATTGCATACAAAAATTAACAATTGTTCTATAAAAAATAAAACATAATACTATAGCTAAATCGTACAATTAATAGTATATTCTAACCCCACATTTAAAATTTCACTGAGTATCTGTAATAAGGATTTTGAGGGTTGACCATAATTAGATTCCTTATAAAGGTATACATATCTCTATATTACTCTATATTATAAGAGAGAATGGAGGAACTTGGGATTAAAAATAAAAAAAAAAAAAAAGTTTAATTTATTTTCTTGTAGTTATCATAAATTTAATTGAATATTTATATATTTTGGTTCAATATTTTTTTACTTTCTTCATTTTATATTATTTGATTATTATATTTTTAATTATTAATTACTATGATTTTATAATATTTTTAACGTAATTTTTAAATAATATGTGTTACTCCCTCTGTTCTAATTTACATGGTATATGTGAAATTTTAAGAGTTGATCAAATTTTGAATACGTCTTTTAAACATTTGATTATTGTTGACCCCAAGTGCGAAATACTTCCTCCTAACATAGGAAAAACAAAAAACACTAAAATAATAGAAAATGAACAGCTTATATTGTCAACTTTTGGTCTAAGAAAATGAACCATCTTTTAGTAAAAAAATATGATCATATTTTATCTAGGTCATGGCTAAGCATGAAATAATATATTTCAGATCATTACTTTTATTATATTGTCAATTAGTTAAATTTGCAATATTCTAGATCCACCATCAATGGATGATACTGCTCCTTTCTTAACCACATATCTCATATTCAAATCCTAGATATGAACAAATCCTTGGTAGGAAGCGATTCCAAATGGGGTTCTACATAACACAAATCCGTATTAATCAGACTCCAATGCGGATACCGAATAAAAAAAAGAAGACAAATTCTAAATCCATTTCATTACCTAGTACTGAGTGATTACTTATGTGGTGTAGGGCTATCCAAACAATAAACATAATTATTAGCATTTTGATCTAGTTTAAATCTAGAGTCTAGACATTGACATTCATGCACTAGTCATACCAATTATTGACATTAAAATAGGGATGGGGATTAGGTGGCAATAATATTCCCAAAAAAATAAAATCCAAGTGAATATTCTCACCTAGATTTCATTCAATAGCCCACAACTCATAAGGTTCTCAAGGCAGTCCACCAAAAGCAGAAAAAAAAATGGTATTTGCCTTACCATTCCAAGATTAATTCTACTCTCATCTAATTTTTTTTTTTTTGTTTTTATAATATGATTGAAATTGGTTAGAATATAAGATTTGAGAAAAATTGAATGTGATTTGAAGTAGAACCATTAAAATGGGTTTGACCCATTAGGTCAACCCTGTCCAACTGAATAGGTGAGGTTGGGCTGAGATTTTCATCCCCATTTAAACCTGAGATTATTAAGCCCAACCCATGTTAGCCCTCCAACCTCATGAGGTTGGGATGAAGGCAAAATAATTTAAATTAATAATGGACAAACAACACAAATCTCACTAGTTTAGGAGCAAACTACTTCCCTTGACGTGGATTTTCAATATTACTCATTTACTAAAATTTGGGCTTCAGATACATGTATCGAACGCATCATGCACCTCAAATGTATGGAGTCAAAATTATGTGTAATTTATTTCGGATGCACTTTCTGTATCCAAGTGGATTCACATGTACCCGACTCTCTCCTCTCTCGCCGCTCTTCCTATGTATATGTATGTCAAAATGTATCTGATATACTAGATACATGTATCTATTAGCAACAGTACATGTATCTAGGCTATTACATCTGACTTGAAAGTTGATATATAATTAGTAATTAGACAATATGTAACTATTTCAAGCCATAGGGATAGTTTTTCCTAATAATTGACTATAGGAAAGAATTGATCTAAGAACAAAAATTACAAAATTAGAAATCCCAACAATAAGAAGACACAACTGAGGGTTATTTATGTCTATCGACAACAACCTCTCTACCCAACAACGATAACATTTAGATCTGCCTACCTCCTACCCTCCCTCCAACCATGTGGGATTACACTCTAGTATTGTTGAGGATCATTTTCAGACATCAATCAATCGGACCACTTGTAAGTGAAATATTGAAGTAGGGCAGTTTAGATTCATTTAAATTCTGCAACTCATATAATTGTACAGAAAATCAGACACAGCTGAAACAAAATCTTTGAATCCCTCTCTAGTTCATCCGCCAAAAAACAAATTACCTAATCGATCCTTCAGAAATGGATGTGACCTTGCAAACACCAACAGAAGTGGTGAGTGGCAAATCTTTATAGCAAGCAACCAACTCCTTATTTGTGTGCAGATCCACCTGAAGAGTTTCCCAAACCTTCTTCTTAGGATTCAAGACGTCATCGGCCTTGCCATCAAACCCAGGGAACGTTACTCGTTCACCAATTGCAGCATCTTTAGGTGGCTCAACTAGTTCAACCTGACATGCAAATCATCATATATTTGAATCAGTTCACTTTCCAACTTTTCCTCTTTTGGTCCTAATAGTTTTTCTTTGTTTTCTCATTTCAACCAAACTTATCAATAGTTGATGCATTACACAGTAGGTGTTATATTAAATAAAAGAAACAGATATTTACAAGGCCTGAGTCAATAGATAGTGGTGATAATCAAGGAGGTCTATGCATATGGGATTGTCATGAAAAGTGAAGAATCTTTTCTTGCTTTCCTCAACCAGACTTTAGAAGCAATGGGAACAAAGTATGCAGTTTGTGGGGTAGAAGGTGTTAGAAAGGGAGGCATGAGGATTGTGTAGTAGGAGATAGAGGAAGAGAATCAACGAGGAAGAATGGAAAGCCCCTTAGCTAAAAAAAAGAAAGAAACGCACATTCTAAAGGAAACCAAAGCAGTTAGAACCAGGGTTAGCTCTTAGACAATAGTAATTTCCAATTACTAAAGCAAAAGCTTTAAAATCCTAAGGTTAAACCCGACAACATATAGAGTCTTAATTTGCTATAGGAAGGTGGGACCCTCTAGCATTGTCCTAAAAATTCTCTCCTTTTATGTAGCCTTCTGGCAAATGTAGGCAATATGTCGATAAATAGAATAGAAGCATTAGGCTGCCACTCACCTTAGTGTGATCACTATTAGAAGCAGCAAGAACCATTGCCTGGGATTTTATGCCCCTCATGCTGGCTGGTTTTAGGTTGCATAGAACACAGACCCTTCGATTCTGATAAAAAGATATAATTGTGAAAATTGCTAGGTATAACAGTTTAATCATGTAGAAAGATTATAAAAACGCAAACCTGCATTTCCTCCAGAGGAATATATTTTACGAGGCCACTAACAACAGTTCTGGGCTGAGCTTCACCAACATCAATCTCTTCAACATACAGAGAATCAGCATCGGGATGTTTCTGTGCTCTTGTAATGAGACCAACACGAATATCAAGTCTGCTAATAGAAATTTCTGCTTCAACAGAGGCTGAACCCTTAGCTTTGGCTTCAGAAGATTTTGTAGCACGTTTTTTTCTTCTTATTAGCATCTGATAGACACAGAAAACTCAATGTGATCAACAGTCTGCGCAATAATTTTGTAAGAACTTATTCTAACATATAGCTATCAACCCATGGCAAGGATCCGCCACTTCCCCACAAAAAGAATAGGAAACTTTTGAACAAGAATATGATAATATATCAAAGGTTAGATATAAATGATTTAGGAGTTACCATAACAAATTAGAAAATAGGTATTACTATTCCAAAGAGTGGGGATGGATATAAAGGATTTACATAATCGATCCCAATTGATTAGGATTGAGGCATAGTTGATTGATAGATTATTGATGAGTCCATATTAAAGTTCTGGCATCAAAGAAACAAGGACATAAACAAGGGAGGTGGTGATGCATGTCAACTCATTCTGGTTTTATGATATAAGGAGATTATGCAGAAAAGACCTAGAAGAGGAGCTACCTGAAGGTGCAGGCTTAGAGCAGATTACACAGAAACAATGCCTAAAGTCCCCCTACTCAATATTTATTTGATACAATCTGAGAGACTGATAGGAAGACACTGCATTTTCTGTTATCCGAGATCTCCAACCCAGGACAAAGGGAAAACAGCTACATATATACTGACAGAAAACATGCAGATAATATTTTTCAAGAATAAGTACCAATAACATTCTCCAAGAATAATAAGGCATCCCCAATTGATATGCCCAACAAGATCCACCGAATAAGGTGAACTGGACACTTTCCAATTCATTTTTTCTGAAATTTTCTTTCCTATTATAAGTTTACAAAAAATCATGATATGACAATAATGAAAGGAAAACAAAATGCATTCAGGATAGGGTATACTAGTTGTATAAAAGTACTTTCTTGTACCTCTTTTTGGGTGTGTTTTTGTTGTTATAATTGAAATTATTTTGATAGGTTATTGTACTTAAATTCTTACTTAACAGATGAGGGTGTACAAGAAAGTAAACATAACTAACCTGAGATTTTTGCTTTGTTCAACTGATCAGTGATCTTCCTTGCCTCAGTTTCAGCCTTCAAATTCCTATCTGCCTGACTTCCAGCAAACTTTTCTCTGTAGAATTCAACTTCTTCATCTTTCTGCATATAATCACGTTCGGTCTTAAGACTATTACCAAATGAAAGAATGAGAAAATATGTAGTAAAGAACAAGACTACAATGCATTACCAGTTCTTTGAACAATGGTGTTGGTATACCAATTTTGTGACCTGCAGGTAGGATATGCCATGGTCTTTTGCTTTTTTCTATGTCACCTCTTTCATCAGACAGTGAAAGTTGTGTTTCAGGAGGAAAGTTAAGCTGCTTAAGCACCTGTGAATCAAGTCGTGAGAACATCAATCCATTGAGTACAGAAAGAACCTCAACCACAGTATGATGTACAAGCATCAAGCATGAGCAGAGACAGGACCTCAGCCACAGTTATATGATGCAATGATGGCAACAGAGTTCTTACCTCCCGCGAAAAGGATGGTATAAATGGCTCTAAAAGAGATGCAAGAAGATATACTAGGCCGGAAGCAGTGCTCATCACTATGGAACACGAAGGCTTATCTTCCTTGTAAAGTCTCCAGAATTGACTCTCCTACAAAAAGAAGTATGGACAGTCTGAACTCATGAGATTATAGTAGCCATGAAACTGTCAACAACTATTACTGAAATTCAAAAAGCAGTTTCTAAATTAAAATAGAAAATACAATCGCATGAGCAACTGATAAATCAAAAACAGATAGTTGAGAAGTATTTGACAGGCTTACTTGCAAATAACCATTTCCTTCTCCAGAAATGGACATAGCAATCTTCAAGCCCTGCTTTAATTTAACCTAAACCAGTTGTGCAGCATATAAAGGTTATTCAGACCATAAAAAAGGAAAGAAGAAACCAATTGAAGATATAAAGAACATGTAAGATACAATAAGTCAATAACAACAACTACCACTATTACTACTCCTATGTCTCAACCTCAAACTAGTGGGATCGGCTATATAACTCCCCACTATCCATGTTGCTTCATTTAGATCTATCTCAATCCAATATCCAATAACTTAAGTTCTCGACTCTAGTAATACTCCATATTTTCTACTGGGCATACAGATCCTTAACAAGATAAGAAGAGTTCTAACGAACACTCAACCTAAAGTGTACTAAAATGATTAAGCCTTAATCCCAAATAATTAGTGAGGGAATGCTAGATGCTTGCAATTTCTCCTTTGATCATGACCATTGAGGTGGATCAGAAATGAGTTCCATTTCACTAGAACTGGAAAAAAAGTACAGTTTTGTGGTTACCTTCTCCATGGCTTCTATATATTGTTCCACATAATTTCCAACTTTTTCACCTAAGGCCTTAGTTAAAGGGTGTGATTCAGCTCCTTCAGGGTTGGGAATTATGGAACCATAACCTGAAGCTGTACAAACATTTTCAATAAGATCTGTTAGATTTTCAATTAGAAAAGGACAGATTATTTCCAGTTAACACTCCAGAAGCAAAACAAAAACAAATATCAGTTCCCTTTTTTATCTTTTTCTAGCTAAAGCAAGAATCTTCCCTTTTGAGTTATCCTTATGAATATACTAGTAACAAGATTATTTTTTTAATCAGTGACCAACAACAAGATATTTCCAAAGTAAACATGAAGGAACCAAGACACTTATCCAATGAGAAACAACTTTCTGCTAATAAATTTTCCGCTTTTTATCTTTCTAAGGAAGAACAAGAAATATTTCCTTTTCAATTTTGTCATCTCAATGATAAACTAGCATAACACTCCAAGGTGCTAGGTAGATTATTTTGTTGATTCACAAGAAAGAGAAACAATAATTTTCATCAATCAACCAGACAAGGAGTCAATTAGACAAAACAGTAACAGAAAAGTATGAAACAGCATAACAAACCATGTCGTCTAATACATGAATCAGAGTTACTGGTGAAATAAACACAGATGAAATAAACTGCCAAAGCTTGCTATTGTCTAAATGTATTAAGCCAAACCGACACGGAACTAGCTGACAACAGAAAAAGCCTATCAAGAGGGAGACTTAAATATCTCATAGAAGACATCTAGCAGACATACCTGGATCTTTTGCAATGAAACTCAGTACTCTATTGACGAAATTGCCTAAGTTGTTTAGCAACTCGCTGTTTAACTTTGCTTGTAAATCCACCCAACTAAACAAAGTGTCTGACACCTATAATAACTGATATCCATTAGTGATCATACCAGCGTAAAAGAACATACAGAATATGGATTTATCAGGCAACAGAAGTTAAAACTGCCAAGACCCCACCTCTGGCCTGTTTGTCAGCAAGTAATATCTCCAAACTTCTACAGGAATGTTTGTCTCTTTTGCATCATTACCAAATACTCCTACACCCTTGCTCTTTGAGAACTTGCCTGATTATGACAACCAGTATATTAGAAGTTAAATTTTCAAATCAGAAAAGAAGTAATTCTGTAGTACAAACTGTGGTACCAATATACTAAGTCCCAAGCAGCATTTACATTTGGAAAATTCACAGCCTTATTTCCAACTAACCTGCTTCATAGTTCAAGTATTCTGTTACACTAATAGTCTTCATAAGAGTCCAGTTTTCACGAGTTCCAAGAAGCGTAGATGGGAAAATTACCTGGAAAATACAACATTTGTTTTCTTACGTGCAATAGCTGCTTATCGAAATAATATCACTATGGTTAAGCTTATACAACATAGCAACTGAGCAGGATAATTCGTGGCAATAGGACTCCTAAGCATATTTGTCCGAATCGATCAATCAATTAATCAACCATGCTTCAATTTTAAATTAGGCAGGCAGAACTATATGCTTTCTCTTTATCCATTATGCTCTTTTCAGTTCCATTCATCTAATATAAACTAATTTTGTCTGGAAGTGACAGATCAGGGGATCTCTAAAACTAGAGATCCTCTGAATCTAATACTTAACCCTACAAGGACACATCCCAGTCTCTAAGAAACTCTAAATCTTTTTAAGTATAATAGTTTGCTGTCCCAAATGAGGGTTGTGCATAATTTTTTGATAGCTTTCTGTCAGGTAATAGGCATTGCCTTGTCATCTGATTCATTGGGGATATTAGTACATAGCATTATATATTCAACACTAGTACGAATTCAGATTATTATTTTTGGATAAGGTAGTAAGGATACAATTTTTTGGAAAATCGAGAAATCCGCAATTCCATCTTGAAACTCAGTGGAATAATGGACCCGTCCCTCTACATTCCACCATTTAAATATTCAACTTGGTTTACAAGCAAGACTTCAAACTCATGAAGTGCTTCAATCCACTACTTATTCAAACTCATGACAGTTAGAAATCTGCCTCTTATCTCTATAAATAACATGTTTATATTGAAAGCTATCTATCTCTGTCATGACACAATATAAATGAACATTTATTAACACCATGAAAACGACGAATGAACATCTTCTAATTCTCCTAAACTGAAACTTGAGTAACCTCCATCAAAGACATCTCACATGCAAGAGTTCAATTGCTATCCAGACTTCTTTTGCTGAACAACATTTCCGTAAATGAACAAATCAACATAGCTTATTAAAAAATGAGGTGCTGTCTCATCATGTCATATGATATATATTCACTAGGCAATGTATGCATTATTATAATTAATAGTTTTTAATAATGTCGGTGCCTTCACCAGATAGCGTGCACCTTGACAAATCCGGCAGTTTACTCATCTTATTGTTATTTTAGAAGTGTGCCCAGCATTTAAGAATGTCCTAGATAGAACTACATAATTTGATTCCTTCTCAACAAATATATGAATCAATATCATTGCCAAAAAAAATAAATATGAATTAATCAATATGGATGGAGGTAATAAAATACGACACCAATTCAATGGAACCTTGGTCCTTGACAAAAAGGAAAATGATTTCTATGTTAGCAAAACCCCTATATTAGTAAATAGCCACTTTTTTTCATTATAGAAGAACCGATGATTGGAGCTCCTTCCACAGCAGACACTCAATGCCAATCAAGAATAAATAAAAATAGAAGGAGAAGATTCAAAACAGAGTTCTCTCTTGAATTACAATGTGTGGTCAATTTCTTTCTTCTTTCTTCTTTTTCGTTATCCTATGTAAACTTTGACATGCTCTAAAGTCAAATAGAGAATTTAAATATGTAATGCTAAGTCAGCTAGTAATGTTCCAGAGAAAGGTAGCCCAAAGATAATGCATCAGTATTACACAATTATCAAGTTTCTAAGTTGATGTCTATAGGTCTTTACTTCTCTTTGTCATCTAAAGGGTCAAGGGGCAAACACAATCTCAGCACCATAATTTGTCTCATTATCCAGCCATACAAAGTACAGTAACTTGACTTCAGAGTATTCAACTTCCTTTTTACCACCAAAAGATGATGAAACTTACGGAGTTCCTGAAACTTACAGTGTGAAAGGCACATTATCTTGCCCATAAACTGATAGAGCTCCACATTCTCTGGATTCTTCCACCATCTCTCCCACTCAGTTGTGTAGCATGAGGTTATAGATACATATCCAATAGAGCATCAAAACCACACGAAAACCACCACAAATAGATCACCAGTCAACAATTATTAAGCAAATATAAATGCTCAGGTATTGAACAATAAAGGGAGAGAATTTGCTGCTTCAAATTATGCCAGCGCATGAATTGGTAACAGCAAGTGGGCTAATTATCAGTAAAAAGTAACAAACTGTGACCAACTATTGTTTAGCTAGAAAGAAATAGCAAATTACAACTAACAGTTTTGCCAATCAATTTGTCCATATTTTTCATGTGGAACTGGAACCCCCATTTCAAATCTCTAGTTATACACCTGGGCTTCAGTCCTTTCTGCTGCTATATGTAGTGTGGATAGCATTCTGACTCATCCCCCAGCCACTGGAGGTGGTCGCTGACGTATGCTTCTAATTCATCCTTTTCAGCAAAGGAGCCTTTAAGAAAACAAATGATCTGCATCTCTGATGTATAGGTGTTACGGCAAACCTGTAGAGTAAGCAAGCTAAGCGTTCAGTAATAAGAAACCACAATAGTTATTCATGTATTGTTAATCCAACATGCTTTAAGTCCTTAGAGTTTTGGTATTTTAAAATTTCCAACATGTTGTTTAACCTTGTCACAAGTAAGTCAAGTCTCTTGGGCAAAGGAATACTCACTTTGGAAAAGAAGAAACTAGATGATGAGAAGTATATAATTTGTAGAAGATGCAACAACCAGATGATGAGAAGAATTAGAACTATATTGTATTAAGAAATACACATCTGAACGAAGAGGACAAGCAAACCTTGCATCTTGGATCCTTCAATTCAGTGATTTCAAGAGCTTCCCACACTTCTCACATTGATCTCCTTGCAGAATCATAGTTGCAACCTGGTGTTGGGCAGTTACCCTACAAGCCGGTCAGCCAAAACTTTTTGCATGTCTCACAGTACCTGGCCAGAAATAAACTTAGCTTCAGTAATAAATATGTCAAATCTGGGATGATCAATAGCAGGGTTTGTACAAATTCAATCTATGAGATATTTTAACCCAGAACTTGAGGCCTGACAATAGCAGTGCAGAGCCAAAGCTGCTACAAGAAAATAGTACATATTAAGAATTATATACCTGTTGCATGGTGTTCTCGGAGAGCCAATTATTCTCCCAGAGTTTTTTGAAGATCGCCTGACAAACTTCCGTCTGTTGCGAGTTGATGTGGTACCCAAGTAGATCAAGCTTATATCAAACCATTTATACACTTCATGGATTACATGGATATCTGCAAACCAAGAAACAAGGAAGGAATTGAGAACATATACAGAATGTTAGCCCAGTGATTGGGAAGAACGGTCACTCACAAAATTTGACCAATATACAACATAAAGTGAAAGGATTAATTTGCAAGAATTTAGGGAAAAAGAATGTCAAACTATTATTACTATTATTATTGTTATTATTAATATACTACTATTATTTTGAGTCAAAGAACTCCCTTCCTCATTTTTGTTATACAGAGACAACTGTTGAAGCTGATGAGGAACTTATCAGTTAGAGGAGGAAAAGCACAGTACAGATGAGCCCACATTTGTTCCTGTACATGGAGATTCTTTACCATTTGTCATGGTCTTTTTAAAAACTCTAAGAGTTATTTCATTAGTCAGTATTGTGAGTAATACAAGTATCAAATGATATTTGTAAATTTATTTAGATTTCTTGAAGCTTAAGGTCAGATGGAACAAATGAACTCAATTATGTTGTGTTAGCGTGGTGGATTGACTAGTAAATGGATGCTACACCACCACCCCAACCCACTAATTTGGCACCATTCATTCTTTCTTTCTTCTTCCCTCTGGCTTTCCATTTTCTGCCCAATATTTTGTTCTCATTTTTCAGTCCATTTATTTTATTTTCTACCCAGTTTAGTTTAGGTATTTTGCCAATAAATGATATTTTTTTTTTGTAAAACAGAGGTCTAAAAGGATGGATTAAACAGTTTTTCATATTGCAATTGAACTAGATTGTGATTAAGGCACACTAATTAATTGAGATCTAATATCAAAGAAAACGAATTACTTGTCACAAATTTGCTTGGGAGTACAGTTCTCTTCAAGGCTTTAGTCTCTGTAGCTGTTGTATTCACTGTAGCACCACACATGTATATGGCATTGTAAATCCCGAAGTCTACAGTATCTCAGTGAAGACATCCGCACTCAACACCTACAACAGCACAAAGAAACCATAATTTGAATATAAAATCAACATCAAAAACAAAGGAAGAGAGGGAAAAGGAGGATTGAATTATTGTGATTACTTCCGATGATGTTTCCGAGATGAGGAACGTTGTTGACATACGGCAAAAGCGCTTGTGATGAGATAAGTTTCCGGCTAGGGTTTTAGATGACAGTATTTTTGCTTGGATTGCTTTTGCTTGAGGATGCTTGGAGTGCTTAAAAGTTGGTTAACTTTTAAATCAGTTTTTGATTTATAAAATTGTTTGATAAATATATAAAAATAATTTAAAATACATTAAAAAAAAAAAAAAAGGTCTTAAAATAAGTGAAGTGTTTGACAAGTTTAAAAATTATTTAAAATAATTTAAAATAAGTCAAAAATTAAAAATATATTTTGAAAAGGAAAATGGCATTGGATAGTGCGGGGAAGTGTGGAGCTGACGGGCGAATGGGGTCAAGAGATACAGGAGCGTAGTCACAAGACGGGGGCGTCGATTATAACATGACATAAGGCGCTTCACAGACGGGAAGACATGACCTTGGGGATAGTATCCAAGTAATAACAAGCAAGGTGGATCATCCTCTTCCATTATTCTAACTTGTTTGTCTTCTATCACCATTCTTGCATCCACTCTCTTGCTAACTGCATTATCAAAATACTCATTAATTAACTCGCTCCGTGATGATTTAAATCCATAATTTAAGAGTGAGATGTATGGTGGAAAAAGTGTATCATGTGAACAATCCCTCTTATTACGTTAAAAAAAAAGTGATTTGGGAATTGTCATAAGGTGAATAAATAATACATAATTATTTATTGTAAGGACATTTATATACTAAGGTTTTTCGTATTCATGTATGGGTTGTAGATGTACTTTCTTCGGTTTGTTTTAGTTGTTGTACTTGCTAAAAATAACAAATCATAAATGTAGTTGTTATTTTAGAAAACTAAGATGCATAATTAATTATTGATTTTCATTTTTATCTTTTTAACTCACAACAGGGTAAGTACAAGAAGAGCTGTAATATTGGTAATTGAGACCAAACAAAAAATAAGAATATAATTTATGATAAAAATCAGTTTTTTTTTTTAAAAAAAAGGATTGCTCCTCCCAGACATCTGATAAAATTCACACAATACAGAAAAGTGATCTCTATCAAAGAAGAAAAAATATCTCGATACATGCGTAAAGCTATATTGTAATCAAGGTAACACAAAATATTTGTACAATAAGCTATAAATAAATAATTAACCTTGAAAAAAGTTGTTGAAGCTTCTTCCCTTGGAATAACCTTTCTCACCAATGGCTTGAATATATACTAATATAATTGAAATATACCTCACAAACCCTTTTAATTAAGTAGCCATATCTAGAATGACATTAATAAATAATCATTACATATTATGATATATATGTGAAATATAAATCAAAAGAAATTCGAAAAGGTAATAAGATAATATATGAGAATCAGATCTAGAATCGTAAGTGATCCATACTGGAGTCTGGGCTGGTGCTCGAGCACCCACAAACTCATCTCGGAATAGACATATCTATGAAGAAATTACAGCCATTGGCTTTGGGTGGGTGCTTAAGGTTCTTTTAGTCTTGTTGAGCCCGTGTTGGAATCTCACTGCCAACACGTCTTTTTTATATTTTTTATTCCGCCACTTTTAGAGCACCCACAACCTTAAAATCCTATATCCGTCACTGTCTAGAATGACATCAATATATAATCATTTCATATTATGATATGTATGTGGTAAATGCTCATAAATCAAACGAGACTGTACAGACAAGATAATATATGAGAATCATGATATAGATATTTGATGGAAAATGCTAAGATTTGGTTTTATAAGCTTTGGATTTGTTATTTCTTCTAATTATATGTTCTTTTAACAAAAGATTTTGAATTTTACTATATTATCTTTGGTGAATAATTAGGTCAATATTACATTTGCTTCAACTAGGTTTTACTATAGTATCTTCTGGTGAATAATTATGCCTTTTAGTAAGATCATAATTATGTTGAGTAGGGATGACAAATGTAAATGACAGAGGGTGATTTAAGTACCGTATGGGGTGGGAATTAGTTTAAGGTTATGCTGTGATTTTTAAAATTAATACTGTGAGCTCAGTTGCGTGTATATGTGATTTTATCCTGAAGTTCTAACTTAATTTTTAACTTTATATGTTTTAAAGAGCTACGAAACATTATTTATTAAAAGATAATTTCTTTTGGGTAAAAGTTTTAATAAAATATTTTCAAGATAGTAAACGAATGACCAATAAAAAATAATACAATTTACACCAAGCTAATTGACCCTAAAATATAAATTTTTAAGTCACTATCCCATTAAATTTATACAACTTAATGAAAAATATATTTTTTTTATGAATTTTATTTTAAACGATCAAACTTTAACCGTGAAAAGAAAATATATTAAAAAATTATGCAAGGCAAGATGGGGTATGGAAAATGAAAAATTGTTCTACAGATTTGACGATTATACCTTGTATATAACCCCAACCCTGCTCCCAAGACCATTGTCATCCTTAATGTTGAGGGAACTGACCACTCTCCTTTCTAATAATTTATAGTCAAAAATAATTTTTTATTTTAATACGAACTTAGTCATGCTAAAAGTAAATAGAGAGCATCATATCAGGCTATCATCTTTGTGTTAATTGTTCATCTAAATGAAAATTTAAAGCAATTTAGCTATACATTATACATAAACATGCAGTAACATACACACTAATAAATAACCATCAATAGTAAAGAAAAAAGAATCTTGATTCCGCTCTTCATCGTTAAGAAGAGCTAGGTAACTATTTAATCGAAAAGGATGGAGTAAATCAAAGATCGGCATATTTGAATTTAATTATATATATTAGCGCATTCCAACATGTAAATGATAAACAAAAAAAAAAAAAGAAAAATTGACAAAGATACAATGTCATTACACAACACAAAGGATGATGCATCAGAGTAAGCCTAAATCCCCCAATCTATAGATTATATTAAATTGAATAAACCCTATGTTTTCCCAAGAAAATTGAGCATACCATTTCGTTCTAATTCGTTATCCAAAATCTCTGATGTTGTGCTTGCAGCATCTCAAGAACCAGGGGCATCCAACCCTGGATATTGCAGTGCGCGGGGACTGAAACATGTGATCTGTACACAAACATGCATGAATGAACTAATTATAGACAATATATATTTCCAATAGAAAACCTACAGATAGAATATCAAAGGTATAGAATTTGGTTGTTCCAGAGCATTTCCATGAGAAAAGATCATGGTGTGCTGAGGGTACAATTTAACATAGTCAATCTGCAATATGATTCAATATATCAACGTTATCTCTGGACTCCTGGTCACGCTAAAAATTGACCAGAGAACATACTAATCATCACTGATGATGTGTGACAACTTTGTCTTAACATTTCTAAATCATGACACAGTTTCACTTTCATTCCTTTCCGTAATGTTGATTTAGTGGAGGCATTATCGTCCTGTTGATTGGTCGTAGGGAACTAGGTTAGATAGCAGCTAGTTGCAACCATCATGAAATAGCCCGCAAATCCCATTAGCAA
>JAJTWQ010000608.1:0-46216 GCA_029007595.1 Solanum commersonii
AAATCACCCATCACTAAGACTCACATACCTTGGTAGGGATCACCCCCGACAAAAACCACAACGATTCCTCTTGCTTGATCTTCCCTTTCTCTTCTTCTTCTTCTCTTCTCTCAAGCCCTAACCTTTTACTCTTTGAAAAGGGAAATAAAACTGATCAAAATCAGTCCAACAATACCCAAAATAGCTCAAAGAATTAATTAGGGAAAAAGACCAAAATGCCCTTAAAATTTCGGACAAAAATTCCTGCCAACTGCCCAACTTCCAACGGGGATAAATCACTCAGGCGAACTCGGAATTGAGTAAAATTAGTGGCGTTGGAAAGATCATTCTACGAGCTTCGCAACCATAACCGGAACTACTCCTAACTCATCCTGGGCTAGGAGTTATGATTGTTCAAAGTTGGCCAAAAACTCACTTTTTACCATACTTAGCCAAATTTCCAGATTTTTAAAATTTTCCAAAAAGGTTATTTCCAATGTCAAGCTTCTTCCTAATCGTTTTAAATTTGTCGGATGTTACATAACTGAACATCTATAAAATATAAAATATTGTCATCACTAATTACAAAATATGATTAACTAAATATGATAAGTGTTTGTGAATTACGATGGCAGATTCTTTCATGCCAAAACAAACTGGCATGCCGCAATAGTTTATCCAAATCTCATCCATTTTCTTGTTCTTATCCTCCAAAGCATCATCATTATCACCCTTATACTTGATCCTGCACTTGAGAAAATCATACAACATGCTTATTTGAAAATGTGCATTGTTAACCTTTGGCAGATCAAGAAAAAATACACATATATTGTAGATCATATACCATGCTTATTTCAAAATAGTCTACTGATTTGATATTTTCTAACAGATGACTTGTCTGTTGCAATAGATGGACCATCTTTTATAACAGATGCCCTATCTATTGCAATAGATGAGCCATATGTTGGAAGAAATTTAAAAAGTCTTGTTACTGATTTGATTTCTTCCAACCTATGACTCATCTGTTGCAACAAATAGGACATCTATTAAAAATAACATAACAATAAAATATTTTTTTCATAACACTAAAATATTTATTACAATACTGCCTACAACACCAACAAAATCAAAAACACTAAAAACACCACACGATTTCATCAATTAAACAACAACAATCTCATGTTTTACCAATATACTAAGAACACCAATAAAACAAAGAATTGATGCAAAGAGATGGCCATCAAAAAATTGGGAATGCATTTGAAAATATAATTGATGCAAATAGGACTCTTCACGATATCAAACTTCTTTCTCACATTTGAAACTGCTAACGAATACATAAAGAGAAGACAACTCAAGTCTTCTTTTCCTTTATGACTAAAAAGGAAAAGAGATCAAACTTCTTTCTCACATTTGAAACTACTAACGAATACATAAAGAGAAAACAACTCAAGTTCTTCTTTTGGGCAGAATCTCTAACTTACGCTATTGAAAAACTCATGGCCCCATGACAAACTCTTCTAATCTTCCTCCAATTGCAACATAACTACTTGTAAATTAGAACAACGAATCGTATATTAGCCAATAGTTCAGTTTGATTAAAAAAATTTAAGCATTTCAACTTAGCTCAAGTGTAGAAAACAATTGTATATTAGCCAATAATTCAGTTTGTCCTGTACTTGTTGCTTTGGTCCAAAAATATTATAGTCACACGGATCTTATTCCATATATGTAAGAGTTTATAAGTAAAGAAGAATAAAGCCCTTCTCTTTGCCGGAATTGTCAAAAGTAAAAACCATGTGAATTCTAGAAAATTGACTTTAGCATTGTTCTTGGAGACAATAAACTATTTATGATGTTTTGATTATGTGTTTTTATCTTCATTCTTTCCAACAAAATCAAGAATACCAACAACACCAATTGATTCAATACAACAACACAAATATCAACAAGAAGTCAATATATCAACAATTGTTTGAGAAATACAAATAATAAATATGTCCAAAAAACTCAAAATTCACAATAACTATTACTATTACACAACAATGATGGATAACAACAACAAAAAAAATTCACATTTCGCTTCTTTTTGGATTTTTCGAGATCAACAACAACAACAAATTAAGGTTTTTTTTCAGATGTCTTTCTTTTTCAAGCATCAAATTCTATAATTGCTAGCGTATACATAAAGGAAAGACAACTCAAGTTCGTCTTTTTCTTTAATATTAAAAAGCCCTAATTTTTTTCAAAAATAAAAGTTTTTACTTGAGAAGAGAGAAAATTGATGCTTAGAATCGAAGAAGTTGCCAAAAATTAAAAAGTTGCCGGAAGTCGATTGGGAGCAATGACGGAGCAGATTTAAGGAAGAGACGTTTGAGTCGGAAGAGAGGAAGAACGATGAAGAAAAGAAGTTGAAGAAAAAGTGAATCCCAAGAAAGAGGAGAGAATTTTGGATTGTTTTGTATTTTAAAACTTGGACTGTTTTATATTTTTAAAAAGATTAGAAGTTTTGAAAATGTTAATTCAATCCTAATTAACTTAATCTAATAATTAAATGTCTTTGACTTGTTTTTGGTCAAACTAGTCACCAAAATTTAAATAAGGACTTAAGAGATACCTTTTGTTCCATTTTCTCCAGATTGTATACACTACTAAAAAATTGTCAAAAAACGATGGACTGCGTCGCTTTTTTTGTCAAAATCGACGGAAAAGCGATGCAGTCATTTCCTTCTCTTTTTAGCTCGACGCTTTTCAAAAAGCGACAGACAACGTCGTTTTTAAAAAAGCGACGGACTGTGTCATTTTTAAAAAAGCGACGGACTGCGTCTCTTTTAGCGACGGACTGAGTTGCTTTTTTACTCTTTTTTTTTTCAATTTTTTAAAAAAAGCGACGGATTGCGTCGCTTTATTTTAATGTTCATTATTTTTAATTTCTAAAGGGCGATACGGTTCATTGTTTTTCTGGAAATTTATTTTTTGAAAATCCTAGAAAAGCGACAGATAAAAGGACACTGTCCGTCACTTTTCTGGAAATTTTATTTTTAAAAACCCAAAAATGCGACGGACAAAACCACGCTGTCCGTTGCTTTTCTGGGTTTTTAAAAAAATTAAAACTCAAAAAAGCGACGGACTAAACCACGCTGTCCATCGCTTTTTCTACAATATTTTTTGGCAATAGCAGCTCGCAGCTTCTACAAACTTAAAATAACATTCAAAAGTATCTAAATCATAAATTAAAGACTTATAAAGTCTTTTAAAATTCATTTTAAACTTTCAAAAAGTTCATAAATGTCCAGAGATCTAAACTAGGGAGTAAGATCTACATAATCATCCTCATCACTCTCGTCGTCGGTGTCATTGAGAGCCGAAATAGTAGGTCGACGAGCGAGGTTCATCACTTGTTCTTTAATTTGCTGAGCGGTCTCACTTATGCTTTGTTGTTCAGCTATTCTTTTCCGCTCCAACTTTGCTAGTGCTGCTGTAAGTTTAGTTATTTGAACTGACATAGCAGCAATCTGAACACCGTCAAGTGCCAGGTGTCAATTGAACCGAACTATCTAGATTCTCAGCGACGTACTTATGAAAGTCATTCTGCATATTAAATATAAATATTGACATCAATATATATACATTTCATAAATATATTCACAATTGATACAAAATATCTAGGCTTAAATCCATTACGGTACAAATGAACCATAACTCTATCTGGTTAAAAAAAATTTAAGCACTTACATGCACTACAAGGACACCTAACCAATCCATTAATCTTGAAAATGTCAAGTGTCATTGTATGTTCAATAAAATTTCTAACACCGTCAATAAACTCATGTTTCAAACCAGCACCAGTTTCATAATGCATATTATACATCCACAAACGATGATCCATCTACAAAAATATAGATATTTAATTATATTATAAATAAAATTTAATAATAAGTTTACTAGTAGTAGTCCTAAAACTAGTTTAGTATTGACAAAACCACATTTTTTAATTTAATTTATTTAAACAACTTAACAACTTTAACTAGTTTAGTTTTAACTTAATTCCAACAATCAAATCCATCAACAAAACCACATTTTTTAATTCAACTTATTTAAACAACTTTAACTAGTTTAGTTTTGACTTAATTCCAACAACTCAATTCATCAACAAAACCACATTTTTTAATTCAACTTATTTAACCAACTTAACAACTTTAACTAGTTTACTTTTGATTTAATTCCAACAACTAAATCCATCAACAAAACCATATTTTTTAATTTAACTTATTTAAACAACTTAACAACTTTAACTAGTTTAGTTTTGACTTAATTCCAACAACTCAATTCATCAACAAAACCACATTATTTAATTTAACTTATTTAAACAACTTAAAAACTTTAACTAGTTTAGTTTTGACTTAATTCCAACAACAAAATCCATCAACAAAACCACATCTTTTAATTTAACTTATTTAAATTTAAAGCTAAGTGTCAACACTAGATGGACACAAATCGATCTTGCAAGAAAATCAATATTGTCATCAATAGGATCAACTAGTGTTGGTACTCATGCTTAACAAATATACTATTTCTAAATTTAAAGCTAAGTGTCAACACTAGATGGACACAAATCAATCTTGCAAGAAAATCAATTTTGTCATCAATAGGATCAACTAGTGTTGGTACTCATGCTTAACAAATATATCATTTCTAAATTTAAAGCTAAGTGTCAACACTAGATGGGCACAAATCGATCTTGCAAGAAAATCAATTTTGTCATCAATAGAATCAATTAGTGTTGGTACTCATGCTTAATAAATATATTATTTCTAAATTTAAAGCTAAGTGTCAACACTAGATGGACACAAATCGATCTTGCAAGAAAATCAATTTTGTCATCAATAAGATCAACTAGTGTTGGTACTCATGCTTAACAAATATATTATTTCTAAATTTAAAGCTAAGTGTCAACACTAGATGGACACAAATCGATCTTGCAAGAAAATCAATTTTGTCATCAATAGGATCAACTAGTGTTGGTACTTATGCTTAACAAACAATCAATGGACACAAAATATTATCATAAAATTAAAGCTAAATATCATTACGTCATTATTCAATATATTTTTAATATAAATTTCATTTGCTGATGCATTTGTTTAGTACTCCCTCTGTCCCTAATTACTTGTTCACTTTTTTTTTTATAGTTGTCTCTAATTACTTGTCCATTTTTGACAAATCAAGAAAGAACATTTTCTTTTACCTATTATACCCTCAATTAAATGATTAATTACTTTGAAAATTGAAGAACTTTTCATCTATTTCATAATTAATAAGGGTAAACTGATAAACTCACTATGTCATTAATTGATTTCTTAATAAATGTGTCAATTTAAAAGTGAACAAGTAATTAGGGACAGAGGAAGTATTACAGTGTTATTTGACATTATGAGATATTTCTTAGACATTTAAGGAGAATGGTACATCGGAATATATATTATATATTAAAGGATCAACCTCATGCAATGGAAGAATTTGTTATTAGCAAATATATTTTAACTTATTTGATAAAAAATATATTCTTCCTCATTTAATAGATGTAAAATTTGTGAAGCTTTATTTTTTTTCACAATCTTCATATTATTAAAACAAATAATAATATTACGATTAAACAACAGAGTAAATATAAAATTAATCAAAAATATTTAATTTTAATGATCGCGTGAAGTGCGGCCAAGTTCTCTAGTTTAAAACACAAAAGTAAAATTTAAATGGGTCTACTATAGAATTCCTAGAAATCCAACTTGAAAAATTATGTTAAAAATGGAAAATAAAAAGTGAAATAAATTTAATTGAGAGTTATCCTTCGTCTGTCCCATTTTATGTGACACTTTTTATTTCTCGAGAATCAAATTTGCGTATGATATCTTTAATTTTTTAAATGAAATTTATATATTTGTAAACTACGTAAAAATCAAAATATTATAATTCATAATAATGAATAATTCAAAATATTTTAAAGATCTCTTTAGTGCTGTGTTGGTCCTCCCAAACTCCCATTTCAAATAAGAGGTACCCATAGAATTTAGAGAGTCAATTAAATTTTTTATATAAGTTTTAAATAATTAAGTTGTTAATTATTCTAATGTATAGTATTACTTATATTATTTTTAAATAAATTTAAATATTATATGTTAGGTTTTTTATCCTAATTTATACGACATTGATAGAATTTAAAGTGTCAAATAATTGTTAATTATTGTAATAGATAATATGGAGTATTTAAGTCATTTATAGTATAGTCATTTATAGTATAGTAATTAATACTAACAACTAACTCTAATTTATTAAAATGAATTAATTACTTTGAAATTTTCCAAATCTAAAATATCAATCACTGACCACACCAATTCACTCTTCTTCTTCACACTAAAATTATTTATTTTATCAGAATTTTCTGCAATTACGCAAATCTTAACTACAAAACATACTTTCAAGAATGTTTTTTATAAATTATTTTTATCTTTTTTCTTGATTAAAGGGCTTTTTGGGTATTTTTACTATACTATAAATCACAACTAATATCCAATATATTTCTCAAACTATATAAGTGGGCCCCACCACCTTCTACTTAAATACTACATATTATATATTAATTACTATAATATAAATGACTTAAATACTCCATATTATCTATTACAATAATTAACAATTATTTGACACTTTAAATTCTATCAATGTTGTATAAATTAGGATAAAAAACCTAACATATAATATTTAAATTTATTCTAAATAGTACACGTGGTTTGATGGGAAAGAACTATAGTACATGTGTTTACTCCTATATAGAGGTGGGAGTTGGGAGGACCAACACAGTGGGCATCAAACATGTTATGTGCAAAGGATGGCAGAACTTTACCCTTGAAAGAAAATAGCAAACCATAATATAGAAAAATCGGAACACCCAAAAATATTATTTGATTTCAATAAACATGCTCTAATGAATTAGAGTTAGTTGTTAGTATTAAATTATGGTGTTAATTAAGGTGCAGATGCAATTAGCCAAGAAATGGAGAATATAAATAGATGGTTTTTTTGTGTAACTCATTAGATATAATTAGAATAGTAAATATGATTGAATTTTTTATTTAATGAAAAGAATAAAGAAAAAATCTCAAAAAAAAAAAGATTTAAGTGGAAGTTGGTGGGGCCCACTGTGTTGGTCCTCCCAACTCCCACTTCTATATAGGAGTAATATATATATATATATATATATATATATATACACTTTAACTACACATCAACAAAAGTTTAATTTAATAAATTTAATTTATCGATCAAGTTAATTTTATAAATTTAAATTATATACCCTCTAATTATATAAATTTAATTTTATTGATCAACAAAAGTTTATCAATATCAAATTTAATATATAAATCTCCTTGAATTGATCATCGATATTTCTTTAATTGATAATGTATTTCATATCTGAATTTGTTAAACTACTCGAGGAATATATATATATATATATATATATATAATTAATCAACGTATTTTTAACTCCGATGAAATATCCTTTACATGTCATCATAATTAGGAGGTGATCACTACACTTGACATCCATTCAAGATCGAACGTATATAATACTACTATCTCGCATTTCATACTAGAATGGATTATATGTTAGCTCTTCACCTCTACTACATCATGACATGAGATATTAAGTTTATGATTAGACGATGGACTGATAGGATTTGTGCATTACTCTATAAATATAAGTATAATTATCTCCTAAGTCATATCAACGTAGTTTCATACTCTAAATATGGCTTATAGATATTTTTTTATTTATTTCACGAATTCTAACATTTTATTTGTAAAAGTAAACAAAATTGTCACATTTTTTGAACAATTAATCGTAGGTGTAAAATAAAATTTTAATATTATGCACAATAGCAAAATTATGATTAATAAGAATATTTTAAACATACCGACCTCCAAATGTCGCTTTTATTAAAATTAATTAGATATAATAAAAAATACCGACCTCATGAGGTCGGTATCACATTAAATTTTAAGATAAATAAAAAGTAATCATGTTAATTAAATAATATTGACATCGGGAGGTCGGTATTTTATATTAAATTATTTTTAAACTTATATAAAACCGTCATTCGGAGGACGATTTATTTAAAGTTAATTGAAAATATTAATTTATTACATACTATTTAATTTTACTGACATCTGAAAGTCGGTATTATAATTGCTTTTGTTTTTTATTTTACACAAAACTATTCTCCGGAAGATGATTTAAATAAAATTAAATCAAAATATTTCTCAATTTAGTTTTTTATATGGAGAAATGGGGAAAATCGCGTCTGCTAGTGCAGATATTTTTAAAAAAGCGACGAAAAACGTCTCTATGTCCGTCGCTTTTTAAAAAAACTATTTGACCAATATTTTGACCAAAAAACGACAGACTAAGAGACATTGTCCATGTCTTTCTTAAAATATTTGACCAGATATTTTGACCAAGAAGCAACGGACATAAAGATGTTGTCCGTCGCTAATTTAAAAAATAATTAAATAATTAAAATTAATAAAAAGCGACGGACTGCGTCACTATCTATATAAAATAATTAATTAGAAAAAATCCGCAAAAAAAAGCGACGGACTAACCGATGCCGTCCATCACTTTTTTTACAAAAAATTAATTAAAAAGCGACGGACTAAGAGACGCTGTCCATCGCTTTTTAAAAATGTTTGACTAGATATTTTGACCAAAAAGCGACGGACTAAGAGATGCCATTCGTCGCTTTTTTAAAAAACTAATTAATAAAATAAAATAAATTAAAACAACGGACAGCGTGATTATTGTTTAATTTATAAATAATTAGTTTTAATAAAAAGCGACGGCTTTTTGTAAAATAATTTTAAAAATAATTATTTTAATTAAAAAGCGACGGACGGCATCTCTTAGTCCGTCGCTTTTTTAGAGCGACGCTGTCCGTCGCTTTTTCTTCCATCATTTTTTAGCAGTTTTTTAGTAGTGGTAGGCGTTGCCGATGGATTTCAACCTTACTCTTTTTTTAAAAAAATAATTGGGCTGTCTTGCCCAGTTTATTGATTAAGCAATAGGAAAACAAAAAGGTCCCTTAAGTGGTCCATCGGCCCAACTCGAATGGCTATTACAATTGATAAAACAAATAGATATAAAGATGTTCTAGAAGTTCCCTTTCCTAATCTTGTCATTTCACTTTCCTTTTCAATGGTGATGCTCTTCATTTGCTTCCACTAGTTGTGTTTCTCTTGTGGATGCGTCTGCTGATGGTGTAAGTTGCTCGTTCCCACCTCCTTTTTTACGATCTTGATATTATTTGTCTGAATATTCGCTCCTTTCAGGTCCCCCCGTGATGTTCCTCCATAGTCGTCCCCATTTTCACTGAAAAAGGAAATTTGCTTTGCTCTGAGGTTAGATATGTAAGTATCTACCTTTAATTTATACGATGCACCTTTCCCCTTCTTCTTCTGCTTTTGATACATTTTATCCACAGTAGCTGCTCCTGTCGATCTTGATGAGAAGTTTTTGGTTTGGAAGACACTATAATTTTGTAAGGATGCCTTACGTTTTGCTCCCACACACTCTCTTCCACACATTCTGTAGCTAACTTGGACTGTGGCTTCTAATGGGCCTTGTTTTTATCCTTAGATATGGTATAGCTTTGTTTATCCAAGTTTATTATTTTCCCCGCTTCTTCCGGAAAGTTGATTAAAATGTTGAAACTGCTTCAGTGCCATTTCATCTGTAGCCTTGTTTGCAATGTTATCTGCTAGCTAATTAGCCTCTCTGAAAATATGAATGATTTTCACTCTCATCTGTTGTATCATACTTCTAATTTCTTCAATAATCTCCACCAGTTCCCATGAAGTGTTACAATCACTCATAATCATAGCTCTTATGATTTTGGAGTCAGTTTGCACTAAAATCCTCCGATAATTTTCTGTCTCTACAAAACTTGAGGGCTTTTAGGATAGCCACCGACTCGGCCTCAAAATTAGTACACTCTCCCATATTATTCCCCTCAAAGATATATCAGATCTCCTTCCCCATCCCTGAGGCAAAAAGCATATGCTCCTTGTCCAGGATTGCCCCTACCGACCCCATTTGTATTGCAAGCAACCCATCCTGCATCTGGAGGTTTCCAAACCACTTTGCAATAATATAATGTAGGTTTGTACCTACTCAACATATCCATCATCTCATGCCAGTGATTAGGAACATGTCCAATCCATGGGGATTTTTCTCTGATGATAAAATGCAAGGTTTTGTGACACTGTTGGATCATCCAATCAAATGTATAATCCTTACCATGTCTCCTCGCATTTCGCCTCTTCCATAACTCCCACAATACTATAGTAGGTACTGTGTATGCAACATGTCTTGTTTTTGATGGAGCCTCCAGGTTCCACCAGGTATGAATGAGTTGTTTCAGTGTCATGCCGTCTATCTTGATACCTGCACAGGAAGCAAAAAACTTCCATAGTGTTTGGGCTATGGAAAATGTTAGAAATAAATGCTCCAATGATTCCTCCTCCCTTCCTTCTCGCACTTGTTAGCATTTAGATACCATACTAATTTTCATCTTTTTCAGGATGTCATCAGTTGGTATCCTTCTCCTCAGCACCATCCAAAGAAAAAAATTAATTTTGTATGGAACTTCCTTACACTAAACCTTATTTTTTCATTCCTGCTTGCTTTTTTTACATCTGAGAGCACCGTAGCAGACTTGACAGTGAATTCACCACTTGAAGTTCCAGTCCACCAGGGTCTATCTAATAGACTGTCTCGATCTTGGCTGAATTTTTCCATGATAAAATCAGCCATTTCCTCTCGAGACACAATTGGTAACCCGTCTATCCCGTGTTCCATCCACAATCACATCTTTAACCTCCGGCTCTTCATTAATGTCAGTTTGATCCTCTATAAAGTAAAGAGCCCCCAACTTAGTCCGAGTTGTCAAACCGTAAATTGGAGAGAGAAATTTAGTCATCAGCTGATGTACCTGCTCAATTATATTCTTTGGGGGATTTGTGACAGATAAGAGATAGATTGGAATAGATTGGAGGACATGTTTGATGAGAGTTAACTTTCCACCTACTGACAATAGTCTGTTATGCCATGACATAATTCTCCTTGCAATTTTCCTCAAAATATCCTCAAAATAACTTGCTCTTCCTCTACCACAGTAGACAGGACATCCCAAATAATTAAATGGGAAATTGCCCTGCCTTATGCCCGTAAGCCTCCGTAATCTAATAGCCACGCAGAGAGGTGAATTATCGTGTAAATAGAAATGACTCTTGATCTTGTTAACCTTCTGTCCTGAAATCCTCTCATAATCCCTGATCACTGTCATCATTTTAATGACAGAGGTTCTATCCCCTGATCCAAACAGAATTGTGTCGTCTGCGTATGCTAGATGATTTATTTTTGGACTCCACTTGGGAAGACCAAAGCCCTTGAATTCACCATCCTCATTCAATTTATTAAGACTTCTTGAAAGAACCTCCGCAGCTATGATAAATAGGGTTGGAGACAATGGATCTCCTTACTTTAACCCTCTGGTTGAATGAAAGAATCCATAAGATCTTCCATTGACTAGCACCGAATACCAATTGTTAGAGAGCAATCTCCATACCATATCAATGATACATTCTGAGAAACCAAACTTTCTTAGGACCTTAGTAAGAAAAATCCAAGAAACTCTGTCGTAAGCTTTCTCCATGTCAAGCTTCACCACTACATTCACATCTTTGTTTCTCCTATTAATATTCCTGATAAATTTTCTGTGCAAGTAACACATTTTCTGCTATATTCCTACCCTTCACGAAGCCAGACTGATTTTTAGAAATAATCTTAGGAAGTACCTTCTCCAGCCTTTCATGTAGAGTTCTTGAGATTATTTTGTTTACAAATGAGCTCAAGCTTATGGGCCTCATATCAGCAAATGATCTGACCAACTCTTTTTTTGGAATTAAAACCAAATTTGTATAAGTTACAAATTTTGTTAATTCATTGCCACAAAAAAAGGCCTTGGCCACCTTAGTAATGTCCTCACCAACCACATCCCAGCAAGATTGAAAAAAGGACCCTGTGAAGCCGTCTGGCCCACACGCACTATCCCCTTTTAATTTGAACACCACATCCCTCACTTCATCCTTGTCAGGCAACTTACACATCTTCACATTGTTCTGCATCGGTGATCAGTTTTGGAATATTCTCCAACATCTCAAAATTATCATTCGTGTATTCTCCGTAAACCGATTCGAAAAAAAAAGCAGCATCTCCTATTTGCCCCTGGGAATTCAGCACCTCTCCCTGTTCGTCTTCAATTTCAGACACATGTAGTCTTTTCCTCCTCCTTTTTACATAAGAATGAAAAAACTTCGTGTTTCTATCCCTATCCTTTAACCATCTTATCCCGGATTTTTGCTTCCAGAACTCTTCCTCCAGCCTTTGAAATCTCTTTAATTCTGCTTCATGTTTCTTAAGTTTTGTACGATTCTCAACAGAAGGATCCAATTCCAATTGGATTTCTTTCACTTTAATGATGTCTTCCAAGGTGGCTATTTGCTGAAACACATTACCAAAAACAGATTTACTCCATGTTGACAGGGCTTTTTTTACCTTCTTAAGCTTCACTTGCAGTTCATACATGGGATCACCTATAAAATCCACCTTCCAATTTTCAGCCACTACTTCCTTAAACTTTTGATGTTTCCAAAAGTTCAAGAATCAAAAAGGTTTGTAAATGGGTTCCTGTTCGAAATTACAGATTAAATGTAAAGGGGCATGATTCGAACCTCGCCTAATTAGATGAACTACTTCAGAGGCCGGGAACAGCTCTAAAAATAGATCATTCACCAGAATTCAATCCAATCTTTTAAAGATACAAGCATTATCCACTCTTCCATTCCACCAAGTAAAAGTACTACCAGTGAACTTTACCTCCAATAATTCACATGTGTTAATGAAAAAACCAAAGTCAGTAGCTTCCGCTTGCTCAAACTCCAACCCTCCTAACTTTTCTTCCTTATTCAAGATAACATTGAAATCCCCACCAATTATCCATGGATACAAACAATCCTCCCTTAGATGTTGCAATTCATCCCATAATTCTAGTCTCTCAAGGGCACTACATCTTGCAAAAATGGAAGTTACCTAGAAAATTCTATTATTCCATTTAAACTTCATGGTCACCTGTTGAATAGAATCAATCACGGATAGGACCTCCCAATCATCCCTCCAGAAATACCAAATTTTACCTGACCTGTTAACCCCTACATGATCAAATCCCAACTGGGCCCTATATTGTTCAATTTGTGATGGTCTCTGAAAGGGTTCCATTAAAGCTATGAATGAATAATGATATCACCTGTTAAGGTCCATTAGTCTATCCATAGAATTGTGAGTATTGATAGACCTAATGTTCCAAAAAAGTATCTTTTCAATCATTGTTCACTAATTGATGTCTTCTCTCTACTCCGCCTTGTTTGAACCTGAAGAGGGATAATCGATTTGCCCTTTTTAACACTATTTTGTAAACTAGTGGTTTGACGAGGCGATAGATCCCCCAGTTTGCTGATATGTTGTATATTATAATCTATTTCCTTATCTTCTTCTCTATGTCTCCTCTCCAATACTTCTTCTACATCATCCTCAATGAGCATGGGCCCAGAACGTGTTAGACTAGGATCATTGCTGTCATTCTCCATGGTGTCATCACACACTTGAACTTTCTACACTTGGTCCCTTTCCTTCTCAATCTGTTGACATTGACTGTTACTGCCTGACTCCTGAAGAATTTATCTTCCCTCCACACTCTTTGACTCTACCACCTGATTCTCGTCCAATCCTACACTTAGTTCATGAGGCTTTTTCTTATCCTTCCCTTTAGTTGCTCTATTCGTGGTGGATCCCATTGGTGGTGTTCCATCCTCAATATCTTTATTATCCTTAACAGTAGGTGTTTTTTATTCAAGTCCTGATCATTATTGGGATTTTTTTCAGTCTTCCCCATCTCTTCACCCTTCTTGCAGTCCTGTAGGGCAGAAAACTTGTTCTCAAAGAGGACCCCAGTTCTTTGCCACTCTTTTTTCAACATCCCATCCCCTTTATGCTGTTTATTCTCCCCAACTCCTTCTTTCCCCTTGTTTGTACCTTGTGCCTGCTCCACAGCCTTGTTGTTATTAGTCTCTCCTCCTTTATCCTTTGCCTCTTCACCCTGACTTTCTTTCATCTCTTCCTGGGAATTCTTGTCCTTCTTACCTTGATATAATTCAGGGTGCACTACATAGCATTGTTGCTCGTCATGACCTTGGATTTTGCATGTTTTACAATACTTCGGCATATAATCATACCTAATATTGATCCATCTTTCACTAATCAGTTCCTCCGACTGTTTTACTCCAATTTTGATCCTTTTCGGGAATTCTTTTAGTAAATCCACCTCCACCTTGACCCTCGCACAACTAGGTCTCGTTTGATTCCTTGTTGCCAGATCAACTTGTAATGGCTTTCCCACTGCGCTTGCTAAAGAGAAAATTGCTTCCTCACCAAAAAAATTTGGCGGAAGGGATGGAAAAGAGATCCATGCCACCGCCGTTGTTGTTTCTGCCTCCGCTTTGAACATGGGATCCCATTTGAAAGTTCGCATCGGAAATGAATTCCCTCTAGAAGTAATGTAGAATGCAGGTTTAGAGAGCAAGTGCACATAATCTTCTAAAAGGGAAGCCCTGATTAGCACATGTCTATTACATAATAATCCAATCTTGCATTCTCCTTTCATCTCACATTGTTTCGGAATAGCACTGCGTAGTTCATGGATATCCGGCCACCCATATGAGAATTTGCCTATCACCGCATACTCCAGGTTCTCATTGATGATCATCTGATCAATCTCCGACCGATCCCAAATAATCTGAGGCTCTCCATGTAAATACGAAACTGGTTTCATAGGTATCGACTTCACTTGTGTTTTGGGTTGTTTCAAAAGATCAGCAAAAGTTTTGGGACATAAACTTGGATCCCCCTCTAGTAGCGGAGGACCGCTGGCTTGAGCGGCCATAAACGACGACGATGGATTCAAAAAAGTCCGGTGGCGTTTTAGGGTTCAGGCACGTTTTATTTCTCACCTTACTCTCAATTTCATCCGAACTTTTTATTCCTCGTTCTGCAAGAGATTCACGATATTCAATCAATGCAACCTCAAGACGCCTCAGCTTTTGTCTGATAAATTAGTTATGAACCATATCAAAAAAATCCGAACAAGAGAAAAACTGAGGATAGCAAATTGAAAGCAACAGATTTAACTTATGAGGCATAAAATCCCACAAAAAATTGAAACAAAAAGAGAATGGGCCTCCAAATATTCTGGAAATAGGGAAGTATCCTAAGCTTCCAACACTTGGCATATTAACATCCCTGCTCTGAAGAATATTATGAAAGTTAACATACTGAGTCTTTCATTTCGTAAAAGTGCACCCATGTCTCATTCCACAGGTAAACTACTAAAATCAAAATGAACATCCAATTGCTGGCCTTGAGAGGGTGAGGAGGTATGAAATTCTTTCTTGGCAGATCAAACTAGAGTAGTTTCCTACCTTTTAATTTTTTTCCTATAAGGATTTGAGATACACAAGTTAGCAAGTAATTTTCATCAAGTTCCTAATCTCAAAGTCTTGCAAGCAAAGAAAGCTTAATCCGAGAACAATTTCACTCCAAAGTCGTTCAAATTGATCCTCCAGAACCCAAGAGAGTATCTTCCTGAACTAGGGAAGTATTGAAAATTAAATGGATGACATGACAATAAAGTAACACCTATTTTCGGAAATAATCCCACAAGGAATGCTCAACTTTCCATACCTCAACTCTTCAGTCATTCCACTTTCCGGGTACGCTGAATTGCTATTGTCAGTTGTAAGCTCTGCATCCTAAGCCCATCACCAGCATTCTCACTTCCAGAAAATGAATATGTCAACCCCAGGTCCCTTGGACTTCTCTTTTGTTCATCATCCTCCCTGGCCCATTTAGATGTAGGTCATTTTTGCCTTCACTGGAAAAGTCAATTGATTTATAGTGTGGAGCAGAATTTGTTAGGGGTGAAGAAGATACAGACACTCTTTGTTTGAGTTGTACGTCAGAAGCCACATGACTATTCCGTTTGGAAGGAGCCATCCTATCCAACTCAAGGTTGCTATCTTTCTGAGTACTGGGGAACCTAGCCGAACTTGAATGGCTCGCAAATTTCAAATCTTCATCTAGTTCATGACCTCTCTGCTTTTCAGCCTCTTCCAGATAAAGAAACCGAGCAACCATCGTTGCCTTACCTCCTACTATAGATAAACAATTGTGCCTGCATCTTCTTTCTAGCTCAGTATGGGGAAGGCTCAACAGTTCCTTCATCGCAGCTCCTTTCCCAATTGCTAAAGCACCATCAGGGTTAACTTTGCCACCATCACCCGCATCATCAGAGCTGCTCCTTTGTTCCACTTCAGGTGCATCACCACGCAGAGAATGAAAGGGGGTCATACCAGAGTTCCCAGTTCGAAGAAATAAGCTCGTAAACCATTCACGTAGGCATCCGAAAACAAAAACCAATCAGCCCATACTTGAAGCACTTTCAGAACTCTCTCCTGTAACATGTAAGGAAAACTTAACCACACATCAAGAAGGAGCCAAAAAAAGATACAAAATATGCAGCAAGTGCAGATCAAATGTAGGTGACAGGCACAACTTACTTTAAGTGCCTCGGCAATAATTCGTCCTGTTATATTTCGATATAAATCATTGAAGCTTTCCATAATGTCTGATAAAGAGGCTTCAAATTTGGTGCGATAAGCAGATGCATTCTTCACAGGAGCACTACTATTATGAAGAATATCAGAGACAAGCATGAGCCTAGAAACTTCTGTTGGTATTGGAGTTTCCTTAAAGAGTCAAAAACTCTGTCAGAACTTCAACAACCTGCAAATTATAATCAGCAGTGCAACTGTATTAGAATATGCTCATGAATGAGAACTATCCAAAGTGTACATGTAACAGATCATGCTAAATCTTATCTAAATGTTACAAGAAAAAAAAACAGTCGAAATAGATGCAAGTGCAAGGGGCAACGAGAAGCATTATGAACACTGACACAACAGAGTACAAAATCAGCAGCTTTGCCTCTGGAAGGTTAAATATGAAAGAAAAGCTTCACGCACAAGTGAGCTCTTCCACTGCTGCATGAAACCAGCTTAAAGGTTACCTCTCCAGCAGCATCAGCATTGTCCAAAGCAAAACCCATTGCTTCTTTTATTTGACTTCTTTCTAGTGTCAATGAACGGAGCATATCCTCAAATTCATCCCTCTGAGCGTCAGTCAATGTCCGTTCAACCTCCACTTGCTGAATGTAGTTTGCAGAACTAAATTGGTTATTCATTATATCAACATTACATGTATATATACACTAGAAAAAAGCATCAACAAAGGTAAGAAAATATCCTACATATCTCTTATGATTCCTACAGATATCTCATATCTATATAAGGTAATAGAATATATTTACAATGATACGTAACATTCCCCCTCAAGTGGAGCATATATATTGATCATGCTTGACTTGTTACATAAATAGTTAACTCGAGCTCCATTCAATGCCTTTGTGAACAAATTAGCTAGTTGCTCTCCGGTCTTCACATAGCCTGTGGAAATCAGGTTTTCTTTAATCTTTTCACGAATAAAATGGCAGTCCACCTCAATGTGCTTAGTTCTTTCATGATACACTGGATTTGAGGCGATATAAAGAACAACTTGATTATCACACCAAAGTTTCGCGGATGTGGGATACTTCAACCCAACTTCACTTAAGAGGTGATGTATCCACATAAACTCACATGTGGATTGTGCCATAGCTCTATACTCGGATTCTGCACTAAATCGAGATACAACATTTTGTTTCTTACTTCTCCATGACACCAAGTTTCCACCCACAAAGACACAGTAGCCAGTAGTAGACCTTCTATCAGTTTTGGATCCAGCCCAAGTGGCATCTGCAAAACACTCAATGCGAGTATGTCCATTGTTGTTGTATACTATGCCAAGTCCAGGAGCGCCTTTCAAGTAACATAATATTTGCTCCAAAGCTGCCCAATGTTTGACTCTAGGCATGGTCATGAATTGACTAACAACACTAACTGCAAAAGCAATATCCGGACGAGTTACAGTGAGATAGATTAATTTCCCAACTAATCTCCTGTATCTCTCTGGATCATCGAAGGGATCACCATCATCTTTTGTTAGCTGAATATTAGGAACCATTGGAGTACTACAAGGCTTGGCTGCCGACTTTCCAGTTTCCTTAAGAAGGTCAAGGATATACTTTCTTTGAGATAAAAATATCCCCTTCTTACTCCTACTTACTTCTATTCCCAAGAAGTATTTCAATTGTCCCAAGTCTTTCGTGTGAAATGTCAAATGCAAGAAAGATTTGAGAGAAGATATTCCTGCATAATCACTCCCAGTGATGACAATGTCATCAACATATAAACAAGAAGAATAATGCCAACTGTTGATTGTCTGTAGAAGACCGAATGATCACATTTGCTCTTTGTAAGCCCAAACTTCTGAACTACCTCACTAAATTTCCCAAACCAAGCACGTGGACTCTGTTTCAGATCATACAAGGATTTCTTCAAGTGACAAACTTTCCCATTCTCCCCCTGAGCAACAAAATCGGGTGGTTACTCCATATACACTTCTTCTTGGAGATCACTATGAAGAAATGCATTCTTGATATCCAATTGATGTAGCGGCCAATTCTTAGAAGCAGCTAGAGAAACAAACAAGCGAATGGAAGTGAGTTTGGCCACCGGAGAAAAAGTATCAGAATAATCCACCCCATAAGTCTGAGCATATCCTTTAGACACTAGTTTGGCTTTAAGCCTCGCCACAGAACCATCAGGATTTACTTTGGCCGTAAAAACCCACTTACATCCCACTGCCTTTTTTCCTTTTGGTAAGTCTACCAAATTCCAAGTGTGATTTTCATCTAATGCATGTATCTCCTCGAGCATTGCATCATACCACCCAGGGTGACTCAAAGCTTCTGAAGCTGTTTTGGGTACAAAAATGGAATCTAGAGAAGCAACCAAAGAGCAAGATGCAGGAGACAAGTGGTCATATGAGATAAAATTAGCAATGGAATATACTGATTGACACTGACGCTTACCTTTGCGAAGAGCAATGGGAATGTCAATATTTTCTGTTGGAGAGGGATTGATTGGAGGAGGATCTGATGACGAAATAGTTGATGCAGGACATGTATCATTGGTCACTTGTCTCCTAGAATAAACTTGAATTATTGGCGGCTTTGTTTGAGTAGGAGGAACATCTGAAGACACATTCTCAATTGACTGCTCAACACTACCACAAACTTCCTTATGGTGTTCTGAGCTTGGTGGAGTGGTCTTATAAAAGAGCCATACTTCTTCTTCCTGCCCCTGAGTTGGAGAAGTGTTGGGAGAAGAAAAAAAGGAAATGTTCTCAGAGAACGCCACATTTATCGACACCACATATCTGTTAAGGGTTGGAGAGTAGCACCGGTAACCCTTTTGTAAGCGAGAATATCCCAAAAAGACATACTTCAAAGCCTTTGGATCTAGTTTAGTAACATAGGGTTGCACATCACGAACATAACAAGTACTTCCAAACACCTTTGGCTCTAATGAAAATAATGGCTTATTTGGAAAGAGAACACCATAGGGAATATCACCATTAAGCCTTTGTGGATGGCATGCGATTAATTAAAAAGCTAGCTGTAGATACCGCATCCGCCCAAAATTGCTTAGGTACCTTCATTTGGAATAGCAAAGCACGAGCAGTCTCAAGCAAATGTCTATTTTTTCTCTCAGCTACTCCATTTTGAGAGGGTGTTTCCACACACGAAGATTGATGAAGAATACCATATTGATTCATGTAGTTCTGAAATGATGCTGACATGAATTCTTTAGCATTATCACTCCTCAATATATGGATAGAAGCATTACATTGTGTCTTAATCTCAGCACAAAAATTAGAGAAATGGGAGAACACTTCACGATTTTTCATAAAGTAAATCCATGTCATTCGGGAAAAATCATCCACAAACGTAACAAAATATCTGAACCCGACTTTAGAAACAACCGGACATGGTCCCCAAATATCTGAATGAACTAACTCGAAAGCAAAATCAGCCCGCTTATTATTCCTAGGACTTAACGAGCTTCTATGGTGTTTTGCGAAATGACAAGACTCACAATCTATTGAAGGTACATTATGAAACTGAGGACATAATTTCTTAAAAACTGGTAGAGAAGGATGTCCCAAACGACAATGTGCTTCAAATGACGAGACGATACTGGAGCAAGCAACTGATGGAGGCGCCCATTCATCAAGAATGTAGAGACCGTTTGATACATATCCTTTACCAATAATCTGTTTCGTCATAAGATCCTGAAAGAGACAATAATCGGGATATAAGGAGACAAAACATTGTAGTTCTTTGGTAAGTTTACTGACAGAAATCAGATTAAAGGCAAGACTAGGTAGGCCTAAAACAGAGGACAAAGTAATAGATGAAGTGGGGTTAACGATTCCAGATCCCTCAATGGTATAACTAGATCCATCAGCTATGGTAGCAGAATGGTACTTTTTGTGACCGGAATTTAGAGATTATTTTGGGATTACCTGTCATGTGATCTGTGGCACCTGAATCAATGATCCAGTTGCTTGAGGAGGAAATGAGACATTTGTTACCTGACTCAGTAAGGGCACGGGCTGGAGTGGTTTCATTCATTGATTCCTGATTCTTTGTAAGTCTAGCATACTCATCGGTTCAGATTGTAACAGTTGAGGGTTAACTAGAAGTGGCAGCAACAGTGGCAGTCTGAGTCTGAAGTTGTTGGTTGCGATTCTATAATTTCTTACAGTTTCACCTTATGTGCCCGGGTTCCTTACAATAGCGACAAGTATTGTCGTTGGTCCATCTCCAAAGCATCATTGTCTCCTCTTTTTGTTATTGTTCCATCTCGAGTTATTGTTGTTGTTCCACCTTCCTGCATCATTGTTATGATTCAACTTCCCTACATCATTGTTATTGTTCCATCTCCCCGCATCATTATTGTTGTTCCATCTCCTGTATCATTGTTGTTCCATTTCCCTCTGCATTATTTCTTCCTCCTCCTCCTTTTGCAACAAGCACATTGGTTCTGTTGGATGGATGGAGTACTCTCGTGTGCGCAACACCCGACCGAAAACATCTTTGAGAGAGCGATCTCGAACCAGACAGAATAGGTGATTTAGTAGTTTCAAACTCGGATGGGAGTCCCGCTAAAAAACTCATTATAGCCATTTGTTCCCTCCGAGCTCTTTGCACCTTGATATCGCATCTTGAATGGCGAAGTACATTTAGTTCCTCGTAGGTTTTCTTGAACTCCATGAAGTATGTAGTGAGTGACTTAGTTTCCTTCTCAGAACGATAGAAAGCCTTACAAACTTCATAAATCCTAGACAAATTACCTTTGCCAGAATATAAATACTCCAAATAATCCATCAACTCTTTCAGTTGGAGGATCTTGGATAAGATGGTCATCTTTTTCAACACTACTCAAGTAGACCCTGATTTTTCTACTCCAATCTAAATAATTAGACCCATTTAATTTATTATCAGTAATTTTGGACAATGCTGGAACAATTCCAGTCATGGCAGATTTATCATCAGACATTTTAACTAATGTTTATCCACGAAATTGATCAAGAAGAGCAAATGGTAAAAAAATCTGACACCAAACTGGTTGAAAAGAGCAAAAACTGAACCCAAGCAGCCACTGAAGCGCAAAGCTATTACCAGATTTTACGTCACAGATGCAAAGGATAAGAATCAACCCTGGAAGAGAAGAAATTATTAGCCTGCAGTGATTTAACACCAAAAATCAATACTGTAGTACGTCGGAGCTGATGAAACGATGTTGGGACAGCAAGCCTAGATGTATTCTCCAAAACCCAAGTAGCCGAAACCTTTTCCCAAGATGCTAGGAAAAGTTCGGAAGTTTCTGAACCAAGGTCTTGAGCTCTAGTGGCTATGATACCATGTAGTTTGCAGAACTAAATTGGTTATTCATTATATCAACATTACATGTATATATACACTAGAAAAAAGCATCAACAAAGGTAAGAAAATATCCTACATATCTCTTATGATTCCTAGAGATATCTCCTATCTATATAAGGTAATAGAATATATTTACAATATTCTGTAACACTGAACAAAGTATAGAAAGAAACATCAATCACAAAGAAACTTTACTTAAGTTTCAAAGTATGCAAACTCTTAAATGCCTTGGAACAGAAAGCTAGCAAAAGGGCACACCCTGCTTCTTCCAGCAGCATATGTGCTCCCAGCTTGTTTTTCATGATCAGCCCCTTTCGGTGTTGGTAGAGAGGGTGGTATCCACCTGCATATGTAAATTTGTTATATTTGAAGAAAGAACACAATCTTCAAGGAGAACTTCTAAAAAGGCTGCAGGACTTCATCAAAGCCTTTGCAAAAATTGGAAGACAAATTCTATTTAGATGATTTCATTCTTTCACAGCAAGCATATCCTGCAGGGGAATATCGGTAGAAGCTTCCTAAGAAACAGAGTGACTTGAAAAGTGATGCATTCAGGAACTGACATGCACATGCATCAAACATCTGATTCTTCAGCAAAAGTAAAGGTGAATATGAAATGTGTAAATGAAAGATGATATAAGCTGGAACAATGCATTACCTCCCACTACCAGTTATCATGATGAAAGGGACAGTCCTCCACCGTTGAAGAGTATCTCCCTGTTTTTATTTTTTTAATAAGGAACAAAAAATTTGTAGTGAGAAAAGAATAGCATAAGAGGACAAAATTTCCCAATTCCTGCAAAGGGTATCAGACAAATGAAGTATTTCACTGATTGATTATATCACAAGTACAATTAGTCATATTGCTTTGCATAACATAGAAAGAGAAACAATAATTGACAAGAACAAAATTCTTGTCACCTACAACTGCATGAAACTATTGGCTTTCCAACATTGAAACGTTGTTTGAAGTATCCACATGGATTGTAAAAGTGATCAATGAAGTGATGCGATAAGTATTATTAACTCCATTTAAGAGGAAGAAAATAATTGCAATAATATATATCCAGACTTTACAGCTGCAGCAAGTTACCTGAGCAAAAGAATAAAGCCTCCAAACATAGTAAGTATGCTCCTTTGAGCCAAGCTCAAACAAGAAACTGAAGAGAGGATTTCCACGGCCTCGCTCCATTATGGCTTGTTCAAAAGCACAACCTCCGTCGAGAACACACAGAGCCATAGTATCAATAACGTGGCATAGATGATCATCCTCAGGCGGAACAACCATAATATCAGGTACATTTGGAGTGAGAACCTGCAGAACCAAAAAAATGCATCAGATGAAATAGGAAAAAGGTGCTTAGTAATCATCTTCATTATAGATCGGAGATACTCAAGAATAATACATGTGTACAAAATCACACATCAGAAGACATGCTGATTGAAAATTGAAATAGCACTAAGAAAGTGCTTCCAAAAGTATGTACATCAATAGTCAGCTTCCAAAAGAAAAGCTAAATGTCCCAGCTATTTATAAGATCTAAGACATGTATTCTGCGTCCCTTACAAACTCATGCATGTAATCTATATTTTGAACCTTAAACATTCCATCACCTTCGTCGGACTTATTTCTCTATACCGCATATATAGGCACTTTCTTGAAATATACATATCTTCTTTTCATGTCTTGGAAATCTTAGGAAAGTCAAGGTCCACATCAGACTTAATCCACTCAACTGCTATATTTCCATATCAAATGTTCATAACGAGAATATACACTCAAGCATTTACTTTATATGCTCAAGCATTAACAAATAGAGTACTCCCTAATTCAATATTTTCTCATGTACTAAGAAAACTTTCTGCTGATACCTTTTTTCCTTTTTGAGAATGTAATGAAAATTTTATCAAAAATTAGCACCGAGAGAGTGCAATGGATGAGTAGTACAACCATCAGCAATATGATTGCATCCCAGTACACCTAACTACATGTAAAAAGAACTAAGCTAAACATTTGTGCTTTAAGTTGCAAATATTTTTGTTTTTGTTGACTAAGAGAGCTAAACATTTGTGCTTTAAGTTGCAAATATTTTTGTTTTTGCCAACAAATTATCTCTAATTACTTTCATTCCACAGAGTGCGCCATATAGCCACTTGTATACTGTTCCACAGATTTTCGTCATCTTGCTGTGGTCATCTTCTATTCCAACAATGCAGCAGACTATGTTGCCAGGATACAGTTGTGGGCACCTGACACAGGTGCAGATCTAGAAGTTGGATTGCCATCCTTAAATCTTAGGAATCGGGGATGAGGAGAGTATTGAGTACAGGTTTTGAGTAACAACCAACAATTTATCATGACATAAATAAGTATATATATTGGCACTGAATTGAGGTTCTTAAACTAAAGCTACGATAATTAAGTTCTTTGTGAACACAAAATATTATGTTCATAAGTTATCTCATATAATAGCAAAATATATTACTCCCTCCGTCCCATTTTATGTGGCAACATTTGATCGGGCACGGAGTTTAAAAAATATATGAATGACTTTGAAATGTTTATCAAATTGTTCTTTAAAAAGTAGATTCTTTTTTCTCTCTCCTCATAAATATATTGGAGTATTATTTTAAGATTAAGTGAGATCAACAAGGATAAAAGAGGAATTGTACCTTTATAAACTTACCATATAAGAAAATGTGACATTTTTTTTGAGACTGACCAAAAGGGAAATGATGCCACATTAAATGGAACGGAGGGAGTAATACTTTATGAGGTCGTTTGGTATGTTGGACAATCATAGGTAGTCCTGTGATAAACATTTAGTACTGCCTTATCCCTTGTTTGATTACTAATGCTAGGATAAATATACCATGATTTGTAATTAGTACTAGGATAAGTTATCCCTGCCAGAGGGTGGAATAATAGTACCGAGATAAGTTATACCCGGATAAAACAATGAAAATGACGAAAACACACGTGAGGTCCCTCAAACCCTTTTTCTACTAAATAAGGTAGAGCGTATTTTTGTATGTTAAAACAATAAATCAAACAGTCAATAACTAATCATGGCTTAATTGTTAATCTCAATATAACTAATCTCAGCATAACATGCTTTCAAACCAAACGGCCCCTATATGAACACAATGATATAACCAAAAATCAAAACAAATACCCAATTAATATATACTTCTTGGCCATAGGTGTAGTCAAAACATCCAAGTTGGGTTGACTAAAGCATGTAGAGATTCCACACCACACCAAAATTGTGTCAGATGCAAGGATTTTGAAGGAACTGAACAACATAGGTAGAGGTCTTTAGGGCATGCACCATTTAACATCCAGTAACTTCAAAAACATGTACTAAATCTGGCTTGGGTGTATCTATTATTTCAAGTACATAATTGTCAATTTTTTATATATCCTTTTAAAGTATCAAGGCTTAACACAAAAGCATCCCCTTGAACTTGCACGTTTTTTCCGTTTAGACACCTTAGCAAGGCCTTCTTCCTTTTAAACACCTAATGTATATTCAAAGTGTGTCTATTAGACACACATTGCTGATCTGGCATAGTGAATGTAGTGCACTCATTAAAAGCGCGTGAGAGATCTGTAATATCTCTCTTTATCCCTATTTTTTCTCCTCTAAACGCTTCTCCATTTCCCCAAACACTGTCATAATCGCCTCTCATTCACCTATTGAAAATGTCCTCTTCCTTCACTTTCTTTGTTAAATTCAGTAAAAAAGAAGTTAGAATTAAAATGGTATGATTAAAGCAACATCAATCCTCATGGTTGAATTAAGAAAAAACACATGATTGAGCAAAACCCATGAACAAAGTTGCTAAAAATAACTAAATACGGAGTTGTACCTATTTGATTTCTTGGTAATTTCAAATTTTGATCATATTTGTTATTCAAACAATAATCCATACCAAGTGAAATGCCTATTTTATATAGTATTAAGGCAAAAATTGCAATTTAAAACAAAACTGACAAGAACCCTCTCAAATCTACTCCAATAGACATAAACTCTCTGAACATTTTGCTACACTCAATCATGATATCTTTCAATAACACTGTAAAGAAGAGCTATAGAGATCAGATAATTATCCAACAAAGAAAGAATGAACAAGGAAATGTGCAACGATCAACTAATCATCATACCAACTCAGTGTTCTGGCCTGGAACAGTAGTAACTGGAGGACCTGATGGACCAGATAAGATAACAGTTGCACCCTGAAAGTCAAAGAAGATAGACCTCTTGAATAAGTGCATGAGCATAAGCTGATATCATAAAAAGAAACTGGGAGGTAACAATAGAAAGCATCTCTAGCATGCTGAACAACTACAGCTTTAACAGCAGCTATTACATGGGAAACATTTCCAAGAAAAAGGGTGAGATACACCACTACAGGATGTCTATACATATCAAACCAACAAATAAACATGCAAGACACAATTTATTCCAACATGAAACATATGCTTCATCCATTGTCTTTGTTTTTATTATTTATTGATTATTAATCCTCCTCGACTTGACCATTTATCAAATTCTTAACATGGGGCATTGTACTCAAAATAATAGACAAACCGCCGTACTCCTGGTAGCCATATGTCCTGGAGGAGGAGCAGGGAGTGCTTGAGAAGGCAAAGGGACAGATTTACCCCACCCAATCTTCAACTCGTATTCATAAACAATAACTCCTGGATAAGAATAATGTGGTTTAGATATCAGACATACATTGCTTAAATCAAATCCAATTGGCGTATTGCAGAAGATACAGAATATAAGCAATAAAATGGGTGCACAAGGAATTAGTACACATGCTAGCATCCCCATGCAAGACCACACTATTATTTAATTTCTAACTTCATACCAAATTTATACAGGTCATGGAAAAGACACTTTTGGAATGAGCACATAGTTGAAACTAGAGGAGGCACCACCTAAGCAGCAAAGTTATTAAAGGCTCAGTTGAGGCGCTAATGCCTGAAGCCCAGTTAAAGCCAGGTATGAACTTAGGCGGTGTTTTAGTCTCAATCCTCACATGCTAAGACATGCACCTCATCACCTATGGACTTTGCGTTTAACAGGACAGCACTTAATTATAAATATATTTGGTAAACTATTTCATTAACTGTTAAAAATGTTATGAATGAATAGTTAGCGATCAGCAATTAGATATTATAAATTTAGTACAAGAAAACCAACCATATAAGAAAAACTACATTTTTGCCATCTAAATTCAGAAATTTAAATGGCTTTTAAACATTGGACATGATCTTTACTTCATATATTTTGCTTAATTATAGTTTTTTCAATTCTTTTGTCCAAATAATTGTTATTCGTGTTAGCAGATTTTTTTTCTTTGTGACATATATTTCTAGTACTTTCTTTACTAGTGTTTCTTCATTGAATTCAACGTTTTGGTTGTGCTTTGCACCTAAAATCCCAACAAACTTTATCGCTTTTCTGCACTTCGCTTATAGATATATATACTTGTGGTGTCTGGGCCAGCTTGAGCACACCTCAACTTCTGCGCTTCTCTTTTGACTTCTTCATGAAGAAGACTATCGACAAAACAAAGAATGGAAAATCACTGATCCAAAACCTTGTTCCTTGTGAATATCCTTCTACTACCAGATGTATATCTCAAACAAAAAAAGAATCAGAATAGACACAGAACAAGGAGAGGAAACCCAAGAAAAGGACAAGGATGGAGACAGTCAACTGGAACCAATAGACAAACAAACAAGTAAGATCAGCAACATTTGTTGCTTGTGTTAATACAGAATATAAAAGCATTGGCTACATAATTTTTCTTCCTTTTTTCCGCTTCATACATTTATGCATTGTAGACTCCACGTGTATGTTTTTCTTTTTCTTTTTTTTTATAAACCGAGAAATCCCCACCAGGTTGGTGGTGCACAGTTAGGAATTTGGTGGATAATGGCCCTTCTCCACTCAAATACCAGTCTTTCGTTTGCGGCAGGGTTCGAACCCGTGACATGAGCCTACTCTACACATCACGTGTTGAGCTCTTACCACTAGAACGAAGCCTTAGGGGAAACTCCAGATGTATGTTTTTAAACAGACATATATCCTATTTAACTACTTGCTGTCATCTTACTGAGGCTACCACTTGTCATTGAGGATCCTATAATTCTGTACTTCAAAAAAAAAAAAAGTCCACTTGGTCAAGCTTAAGAACCTAATGAACAATTCCTAAACATCTGGAGGGGGGAAAATAAAGGGGGGGGGGGGGGGGCAATAGAAGTGTTCTACAAAGAGCAGCACAAATCACACTTATTAAACAAAAGAATAGATAAAGAAATAAATTTACATTCAAATCAAGAAGCTGAAGGTAACCTTCCATCTCATCTGTTGCAGCCTGAGCATCAGCACTATTCATGAAAGATACAAAACCACAATTCCTCTGCCGCCTTCTTTCTTCTTCTGTCCTTGGCCACATTATTTTTACACTTGCAATGGGGCCAAATCTCCCAAATGGGTGCAAAAGAAAATTCTCATCAACCTGCAAATATATAAAATAAATAGGAATCACACAAAAGAAACACCTAAAGCAAAAACCAATGATATGAAAATTAAGCACGAAAACCTTACCTGAGGTGATAGATTTCCTACATAGAAATTCGTCGTTTGTGTGTCTCCATCATCAAATGATCCAGGCCTTCCACAAGGATCAAAATCATCGGGCAGTTCATCAAACCGACTCGATTGCTGAGGAAAGAGTAAGATTTTAGGATATATAAATATCATCATTGCGACACAACAAGAGGTCATATCAATCCTCCATTTGGTTAGGCATAACATATTTTAAATCACTATTTTTCCAAGTAAATATATTTGACAAATGATCATTGCCTAAAACATTTTCAGGTATAGACCAGAGGTAGATATTGGAGGCATGTTCAGACTATAGAGGGCTGGGATAGGCCTTTGGGGTGATTAGTGATCCAATGAGTAGCAGAGAGTGAGAAGGAGTCCTATATTTTTTGTGGACGAAAGTGATAAAGTTAAAGAAAGGATCATCAAAGATGTAATTGTTTTCCTCCATCCGATATATATCACAAATCCATAAAGGAAAATTCATCTTTTTTAATGACAAGGGAACCCGCAACTGCTAACCTTTGGGTGTGCACAGGGTAACATAAAGGAAAATTCATCTTAAGATGACCAAATGCATGAAAAGATTATTTTATGTTTCAGATCCTAGATGTTAAGGAAGGAAAATGGATCATAGATGCAAATAGTATGACAAATTGTGATCATGTGATAATATCATATATTCATAGTCGTTGAAGTGTTGCTCTGAGAAAACTGACAGTGCGCACTCATAGCACATCAGCAATTGCAACAAGATGTGTACATGTAAGATTCGTGCAAAACTTGTGTATCTACTCCAGATGTGGTAAAAGTAATCTTCTAAGTACTGTAAATAACTTCTCCAGTTCCCACAAAAGATTCAGATACAGATATCATTGAGAGAACATGATGTAACTAACTGTCTACAACCTTTTTTAATGCACCCAACACTCCTCAAGTTTTAACGTGTTCAATCTGAATAGAAGCTATTACATCATACGTTATCTTGACTTTTTGCCAAATCTCCTCAGACCTGATTCATAAATTCAAGAATTAAAATAGAAGATTAAAAAAAACAATCTGAACATTTTTTTCTTTGCCGATCGTAAATCCACTTACAGCAGAATTTTCGGTATGACGATCACGCCACTGTTCACGGTCTTGGTTACGCCTTTCCCTCATTTCTTGTTCGTGTTTCAGTTCCTCCATGAAATTATCAATGTTCCTAGCCTTGCCCTTCTCTTTTTCCCTCAGCTTGTCCTCCTTCTGCTAGAAGTAACCAACATATTTAGATATCTAGAAGTTACAAGTTTACTACTCTTGCACCAAAGAGATTTCAAACACCCACTGACCTTCTCATGATCTCTGCCCTTAGTTGCCATAGGAAGTGGTAAGAAAGAAGGCACATACCTGCAGTACACAAGATACATTCCAGAATAATTGCTACCAATAATCTTATCCTTGTACAGTGACAGGATCAATAAAATAAAAGGGGAAGAACGAAAAAGATAAAGGATGTGATATAAGATGAATTATACATATATACAAGTAAACCGAAAGTAGCATCACATGATTACCACCCATGAGTAAGTATTAGTATGTTTCTACAGAGCAGCAATAAAGACGAGTAAACCATTAATGACACATTAATTTGCACCAATATAACCAATTAAAGAAGAAAGAAGCCAGTGATCAGCATATTTAATAACAAGCAAAAACGCTTTTAATCAATTCAATGTGTTTTCTTCTTATGGGCATAGAGAACTTATTGCTTTCTAACCTATTCTGTTGGAGAAAAAAGAAAGAAGAAACAACGTATACGAAGATAGAAGAAGAGTTGCAGAGAACTTTCACGTTATATTTCTGATATTAATAACGAAAATACATAGGACACTTTAAATAGGAATTAAGACTCAACCACCTAAGAGAAGCATGACCCACTAACTTAACCACAACCTTATCCACTAAGCTAAATATTAGCAACTAACAGGAGATATGCTTTGACTCAACTAGGACTCCTAACAAACGTGTTACTCTGCCAACTAAATAGGAACCTCTAATTACGTTTGAATCAATATTTAACACTCCACCTTGATTCAAAATTACAAACTCCAAGTTTCTGCTGGAACTGATATTGCTTGGCTTGTGGGAGTGCCTTGGTGAGAACATCTACAATTTGATCCCTTGTACCGCAAAACTTCAACTCTATATCACCTCTTGCTGTGTGGTCACGAATGAAATGATAACGGATGTCTATGTGCTTTGTTCTGCTGTGAAAAGCCGGATTCTTTGTCATTGCAATTGTTGCCTTGTTATCGCAAAATATTTTTATCGCACCCTCTTGCCGATAGAAAACATCAACTAACATTCTTCGTAACCATAAGGCTTGACAAGATGCTGAAGTTACAGCAACATATTCTGCTTCCGATGATGATAATGCAACCACATCCTTCTTTGAGCTCCAAGAGATCGCTCCAGATCGTAAATTGAACACATTTCCAGAAGTACTCTTTCTGTTATCTATACTTCCTGCCCAATCACTATCACTGTATCCAAGCTGAAATCTGCATCTTTGGAGTACCAAATCCCAAAGTCAACTGTCCCAGCAACATAACGCAAAACTCTTTTGGCAGCACCAAGATGTTTCTTGGTAGGACTATGCATATACCTAGACAACATACCAACAGAAAACATAATATCAGGACGAGTATGTGTTAGGTAGTTCAAACCTCCAATCAAGCTTCTGTAGTGACTAGGATCAGCGAGATCTGTGCCATCTTCAAGCTGAAATTTTTCATTTGCATTCATGGGTGTGGCAGCAGCTTTACAATTATGCATACCGAACTAGAACAAGAGATCTTTTGCATACTTCGTTTGAGAAACAAAAATACCATCTTCTACCTGTTTCACTTGATGAAGACCAAGAAAGTATTGCAAAACACCTAAATCTGACATTTCAAACTCCTTCATCATGCAAGATTTAAATTCAGCAACTAAAGTTTCACATGACCCCATATAGATCATGTCATCCACATAGAGACAAACTACCAAAAAATCACTTGTACCTTGTTTCTTTACATACAACGTAGGCTCATTCTCACTCCTTTCAAATCTATTCCTCAGGAAGTACGAGTCAATTTTGTTGTACCATGCCCGTGGCGCTTGTTTTAGCCCATAAAGAGCCAAGAGCTTGTATACTTTGCTCTCATTGCCACTAACACCAAAACCCTCAGGTTGGGAAACATAAACTTCCTCTTCCAAATCCCTATTTAAGAATGCAGATTTAACATCAAATTGATAAACGGGCCAGCTCAGTTTAGCAGCTAAAGATAAGAGTATTCTCACCGTTTCAAAGCAAGCGACAGGTGAAAACGTCTCATCATAATCAATACCTTGATGTTGTGCATATCCTTCAGCTACAAGCCTTGCTTTGTATCGCTGTATGCTCCCATCTGCATGACGCTTGATTTTGAACACCTATTTGAGTCCAATGGGTTCCTTTCCTTCCGGTAGATTCACCAATTCCCATGTTTGATTCTGCTAAATTGCTTGCATCTCTTCTATCATTGCATTTTTCCATGCTTGACTTTCTACAGCTTCCTTGAAACAACTGGGTTCAGTAACATACAAAGCAAAAGAACAATTTTCATAAATCTCCCTTAACGATCTGAATTTCGCTGGTGGAGTCTCACTCAAAGAATCACTTGAAGAAGAACTGCTGCCACTTCCTTGGGGGGTTAAGCTGTGATCACTTGCTGGCGCAGAGGTTCTTGATTGATGAGTAGCACGGCTGCTACTTGTTGGAGAAGAGCTGGATATGTTCCCTGGAACAGAAACTGCTGCAGGTTCTTGCTGAAAAGCTTCATCAGTAGGCGGCAACTTAATATTTGAACTAACATTCTCAGAATCAAAGTTCCAGCTAGCATCTTCATTAAACATAACATTTCTACTGATCACAATTTTTCCACTCAGTGGATTATATAGCTTATAAGCTTTGGATTATGTGCTATCAGTGGCGTAGCCAGGAATTTAATGAAGGGTGTCCAAACTTTTAATAGTAATTTTTTTTTAAAAATGATTTAAATTACCAAAACAAATAATCAAGTTGAGCAATATTTAATTAAATATAGGAATAATTTTAATAGAATTACAAGTGTATAATTCAAAACTAACATAAAGAAAATAAACTACTAGTGAAAACATAATTTAAATATATTATTACAATTGTACTTGACGAGGTTTCATATCCTGTAACGTTTTTATAATAGACTCATTAGAAATAATACGAAATACTTTCTTTTCTACATAAGGCACTATACAACCGTCTAAAAACTCATCATCCATTTGATTTCGCAAGTCATTTTTAGAGTAGTTAAATCAATGCTTTGTTTTTGAGAAGAATGTGACAACATCTCTAATTGATCTACCGTTATTTCTTTATTTGGTTGACTTTGAGAACTTGAACTTTTTTTTGGTACTCTATTATTATAATTCCTCGTGTCTATTGAAACTTGAAACTAAAATATTAAGTTGGTTATTTTTGTTATGAAATAAGAGAACGAGAAGAAAAAACAGAGAGAGAATTATTGAGATTCTATTTTTAATAATATTGTGATATAATTTGGGTAAATGAGTCTCCTATTTATAGAGAAAGAAAACCTTATTCCATAAGGGAAAAGTATTAAAATTTAAGGAAATCTTATTCCATAAGGAAAAGGTATTAAAATTTAAGGAAATAATTCAATTTTAATTGAAAAAAATCCACAAGAAAAAGTATTAAATTTAAGAAAATCTTATTCTACAAGGAAAAGGTATTAAAATTTAAGGAAATAATTCAATTTTAATTAAAAAAAAATAGTTAGTAGAGGAGGGATTTGAACTTGGGTCTTGGAACCTTCATGATACTATTAACCACCAAGCTAATGAACTTTTATGTTATAATTACACATGTTTATTTACTTAATGGAATTCAAGAAGTCAAAATAATTACAGAAAAAGAAAACAACCCCGGAGGGAATCGAACCGGGACAAAGAGTAGGATTGCACAGGCTATTGTCAACTCCACTATACATCACTTTGTTATTTCAAGGGGTCCAAATTCTATAAATACCAATATAAAGTCAAAATTTTACGTGTATATATAGTATAGTTTTTCGACGAAGGGTGTCCAATTGGACACCTTGGAGCCTACGTGGCTCCGCCCCTGTATGCTATATCCAACAAAGATACATTTCTTTGATTTTTCATCAAGCTTATATCTAGCTTGGGAATTCACCAAAGAATAAGCTATACATCCAAAGACACGTAAGTGGCTTACCTTGGGGTTGTTACCTCTCCATGCTTCATATGGTGTTTGATTAAGAACAGCCTTGGTGGGTGACCTGTTTAGCATGTAGACAGCAGTAGCAACAACTTCAGCCCAGAAATATTTTAGTACACCTCTAGCTTGCATCATGCTTCTACCCATTTCAACGACTGTCTTATTCTTGTGTTCGGCAACACCATTCTGCTCCGGAGTATATGGTGTTGTGAGCTCTCTGTGAATACCGTTTTCCTCACAATAGGTGTTGAATTCATTTGATATAAATTCACCACCTCTATCTGTTCGAAGAGTCTTAATTCTACAACCACTTTGTCTCTCAACAAAAGACTTATATTTCTTGAAATTCTCAAATGTTTCTGATTTAAATTTCAAGAAATACACCCAACTCATTCGACTATAATCATCCATAAAAAGCAGAAAATATCGACTTCCACCTAAGGACTCAACACTCATAGGACCACATAGATCAGCATGCACTAATTCAAGACAAACAGATGCTCTCCAAGACTTACCTATAAGAAATGAATTTCTATTTTGCTTCCCATACATACATCCTTCACAAAATTCAAGAGCATCAATTCTAGGCAAACCAAGAACTATATTTCTACGACCTAATAATTGTAACCCCTTTACATTCAAGTGACCATAACACAAATGCCACAAATTGGCTTCCATATTGCCTTTGGTAATTAACGCAAAACTTTTAACATCAGAAACTTCAAAAGGAAACATTCTATTTTGAGTCATTTGAATGTCAACAATTTTGTGTCCTGAATTTTTATCTTGAATGCTACAAGAATTGTCATCAAACAAAATAGAATATCCACAATTCATCAGTTGCCCAACACTCAACAAGTTATGGGCCAAACAAGGAACATACTGCACGTCATGGAGAACTTATTGCTTTCTAACCTATTCTGTTGGAGAAAAAAGAAAGAAAAAACATGTATAAGAAGATAGAAGAAGAGTTGCAGAGAACTTTCACATTATATTTTTTATATTAATAACGAAAATATATAGGACACTTTAAATAGAAATTAAGACTCAACCACCTAAGAGAAACATTCCCCACTAACTTAACCACAACCTTATCCATTACGCTAAATATTAGCAACTAACAGGAGATATGCTTTGACTCAACTAGGACTCCTAACAAACGTGTTACTCTGCCAACTAAATAGGAACCTCCAATTACGTTTGAATCAATATTCAACAAAATCTCAGTTGTAGGATATATTATCTTCCCTCACAACAAAGAAGAAAAATGAAATGTTCACTGAATATTTAAATAGATAGCAAAACCTACCACAGGACCCTATAATTTGCCTGGTTTCTTATCAAATACACATACACAAATTCAAAGGATCCAAAAAAGGGAACAATAAGGACGATATGGAAATACCTCCAGCTTTTGGATTTAGTTACAGTGAATGCTCTACTACACTAAGGGGCCATTTTGTAGCCAGACAAGGGACCAAATCATAGCGAAATTAACTCAAAATAGGACTAGATTTCAGATGCTAATTTGCTCATTTTGATACTAGTTTGAGGGGAAAAGGGCATTAATCAAAGGTTACAAAGCCATGTGATAAACTCTTGAAAGACCGTAATGCATTTCTGTAAAAATAGATATATGTGCAACCAACGGGTGCCTAGTGGTCAATAGAGTTGGCACTGATGATGATGAAATGGAAGAAGGTGAAGCTGTTGATTTATCGCTTTCTGCAAAAACAGTCTCTTCAAGTTCTGGATCAACAGCAGGAAAGGTCCTTTAGATTGTTACTTCCGCAGAAGTCAAGAGACGGGACATGGAGAAGAGCTTAAAAGAAATTTGCATGATGTTGCCAAGGATATTTTGAGGGATCGTGCAGTTGTGGCTTTTTCACGGTGGGTGTACGATGCAAGGCTCCCCTTTAATTGTGTCAATTATATTTACACTTTTGGAGTCTTCATTGAGGCCGTAGGCCAATTTGGTCCAAGAATGAAGCCCCCTACTTATCATGAATTTAAAGGTCCTTATCTAACTAAAGTGGAAGAGACAAAAAATTGTGGAGAAGCATCAGGTAGAACGAAACAAGTTTGGATGCTCTATATGATGGATAAGTGGACGGCAAGAACTGGAAATATGATTTTCAATGTGTTGGTGAATTCTTCAAAAGGAAGCTTATCCTTGAATCTGTTGATACGAGTGACTCGTCCACTGATTCCATCAAAATGTTCTCATTGTTTCAGAACACTATAGAGAAGATTAGAGAAAAGAAAGTTGTTCAAGTTGTAACAAACAATGCAAATGAAAATGTTAAAGCGGGTGATATGTTGAAGAGAGTGTTCCCGTAAGTTTAATGGACTCCATGTGTAGCTCATGGTATATATTTGATGTTCAGGGACATTATATTTTCAAAGAAAGACCCTTCTCTATGGGGTACATTTTTACATTGTTCAAAGGCCTTTGTTATTAAATATGAAGAGATTCACAAAAGAAAAGAACTTGGTGAAACCTGACAAGACCTTTGCATAGTATGCCCATGCAAAAGGCCAATTTGAGAAGCTTGTTCATTTCAGAAAAATGGAACACTAGTAAATTTGCAAAAGAAGTGATGGGAAAGAAGTTGCACGCATAATTATTTCTTATTCCTTTTGGAATAATATTTTTGATGCTCTTAAAATTGATGGTCCCTTGATTAAAGTACTTCGTTTGAAGGATGGGGAGTAGGGATGGCAATGGGGCGGGGTGGATTTACAGCTATGCGGGGCGGGGCGGGTATATATGGTTTTATACGGGTTCAAACTTAATTTTAACTTTGTACATGTTATAAGAGTGAGAGAGCACTATTTATTAAGATAATTTATTTAAAACTACTAAAATATTAAAGATAGCAAATGAAAATGGTTTAATAAAAATAATACAATTTCTTACATGTTTCTCAATTGACCTCTAAAAAATAATTTTTTAAGTCATTATCTATTATATTAATACACCTTAATGAAAAAATGAATTTACTTTTATAAATTTTACTATCAGACTTAACTAAAAAAGGAAATATTAAAAGAATTATGTGGGGCGGGTTGAAATTGAAAAAAGTTGTTATGTGGGGCAGATAAAAAATTTGCAGGTTAAGCTCAACCAGGCCCGCCCCCGCTCCCGCCCCGCACCGCCCCATTGCCATCCCTAATGAGGAGCAAAAACCACAAATGGGTTATCTATATAAAGCTACAGACAGGGTAGGAGGCTATTCAAGCGTAATTTCTTGACGAACAAAAATATGCAAAGGTCTTTGAGATCATTGATAAAAGGTGATCAGATCAACTTCATCGACCTTTGCATGCAAGCTATGATTATTTGAGACCATCACTCTTATGATAAGAGTGAGAAGGATTTACACGATAAAAAAGTGTGGAATGGATTCCATGATTGTGTTGGTAAGTTGGTCGCCGATAAAGATGTGCAAGATACAATACCAGATCAGATTAGCACTTAAACACTAAGTTGCTCAGACTCTCCAAAAAATATTGTCACACCCATGTCAGATACCCTAAAAGTGCACTACTTTTGAAGAATTCAACATGCACACGATGACATTTATGAAGAGTCTGAATAATATAGCTTCTAGGAACGCTAATGGAATTTTTGGATTACCGGTGGCTATTAGACAGAGAAAGAAGAAGTCACCAGGGAAGCAAGTGCTTCTATGTTTCTTTTAGCTTTAACTTTAAGTTATTTCTTTACACTTACTATTTTTTGTAATATTTGTTCTACTTCTACTTCAATAGTTGAATGCTGGAGGAATTATGGTTAAAAAACTCTTGATTTACAAAAGCTCACCATTCAATTTCTAAGTCTTACTTTTTGCTCATCCGGATGTGAGAACATTGAGGTATTGCGGCCGGAATCCTTGAAAATCATAAAGATGAAGCAATTTTTTAAGGAGATCCTAGTTTCACTTGGGGTGTTGCTGCCAAGTGGAGTTGAGGAGAACCATAATGGTTTAAGCATGAATAATTCCAGCTCATATAAGAGAAGAAAATAAGTGGCTGCCTATCCCTAGTTGATGAAGTTGAAAGTGATAATGAAGTTGAAGATTATGATCAATATAATGATAATGGAAGAATACAAAAAATTTGACAATCTAGTAGAGATAGAAGAATAAGAATTAGATGTTGATTCATTAATAGCTTTGATTTTGTTTGTCCTATGGTCTATAGAAGATCTTATATATATATATATATATATATTGGTCTTTTCTTTTAATTGTGTTTCACTTCAATGAAGTAAGGGCATTGGTCTTTTTCTCGCTTCACACTCTCCAAAACATGGCAAATTTCATATCGAAAAATGAAAAATGAAAAGAAGAAAAGAAGGAGAATGAAGAACAACTACCATGGAGAACAATGAAGGGGATAGAAGACGAGATTGGAACCCCAATAAAATCCATGATGACCCATCAAAATATTCTTGAAAGTTTATTTTTCCTTTTTTGGGGAATCAAAATGTTTTCTTGAACTAAAAGAGAACAAAACAAATATAAAAATAAATAGCCAACTCATTCAATTTGAGAGAGTGAAATGCACTCTCTATGCCAACTCAACACTTAAGGGGTTATTTATTCCATTTTATAATAGACTAGGGGGTAATAGAAGTATAGAACCCCCGTGAAGTATAACTGTGTAGTTTTTTTTTTTGAAACTAGTAACTTTGTTTCTATTGATAGAAACAGATCAATACATGGGTTGTACTAGGGGACATATTTACAAGTAAATCCAGATCCTATGATCCCATGTCTATAATGAATGTAACACATCAATAATAGATACAAGACCATTAGACCGTATCTGATTACACCAAAAACATAGAATCAAGATACAATTCAATTTGATATGTTGAATACTATTTTTTATGTTCTCAAAACACCTAGCATTTCTCTCCTTCCAGGTTTTCCACCATATGTTGGCTGGTATGATTCTCCGCCTACTTCTACTTCTTTCCAGAACCCCAGCTTCTTCCCAACTTTGAAGGGCCTCTGTAACCTTTCCTGGCATAGTTTAGGAGAAACCTTTAAGGTTTATGAATAGCCTCCAAAGCTGACCTGTGATTTTGCAGTGAAGGAACAAATGTCGAACAATTTCTGCTTGTTCTCCACAAAAATCACATCTCAGACATAAAATTATCCCCTTTTTCATCAGATTGTCTTGTGTAAGAACAACTTCCTTAGATATGAGCCAAATAAAACATGATACCTTGTAGGGTATATTTGTCAGTTTTGCTGAATGCCTCTCAAAGTGAGTCTTTCCATTATATAGAGAGAATAAAGATTACACATCCCTAAAGATCCGTCATTCCTATCCCTAAAAATCAGCTATTCTATCTCTACAAATCTGCTATTCAATCCCTCTAAATCTGTTTTGCTATCCCTCCAAATCAGCTATTTTATCACAATATTTATTCCTTTGATTCTACAACAAATCTATTTGATCATGCTAATTTATATCACTACATAATTACATTAATATATACAATTGTTTATATGTCCATCATGCTAACATCCCCCCTCAAATTGACGTTGGTGGATCAAGAAGCATCAATTTGCCTACTAGAAACTGATGGCGTTGTCGTATCATGGATTTTGTAAATACATTAGCTATTTGAAGATCACTGGACACATGTGGAAGAGTGATGACTCCTTTATCTACAACTTCTCGTATATAATGACAATCTACTTCGATGTGTTTGGTCCTCTCATGAAAAACTGGATTAGTAGCAATCTGAATAGCACTTGTTTTATCAGCATGGAAAGGAGTAGGATGGGATTGAGGAAATCCAATATCAACAAGTAATCCACGAAGCCATACAACCTCAGAGCAAGCAGTAGACATGGATCGATATTCAACCTCTGTTGAAGATTTTGACACACGATCTTACTTTTTACTCTTCCAAGATATCAATGACTCTCCAAGAAACATACACCAACCAGTGATTGAACGACGAGTATCAGGATATCCCAACCAGTCAGAATCACTAGAAGCATTAAGACGAATAGGAGAACCACTTGGAAAGAACAATCCACGAGTAGATATTCCTAGAAGATACCGAATGATAAGATGAAAAACCACCAAGTGTGTAACACCCCGTATCCGAAATAGACCAAAAATGTAGATTCTGAGAAGTTGCAGGTGGAACCCACGATTTCCATCCACAGACCATAGGTGAAACCACAGCCTGTGCTGGTGGTCCGTGGGTCACTATTACAACCCCTCCCCAAACCCAGCTCAAAAAATCAGCTAAGTCCCGACTCACAGAAAGAACCACGGTCCGTATATCAGACCACGATCCGTGGATTAAGGACCTCCTTTACCCAGCCTCTGAAATGAACTACGGTCGACCAGCACAAACCGTCATTCGATCCACGGTCGGAGGTCTGACCGTAGGTGAGGGTCACTAGCCAATTAGATGAAAATTGTTGATGGGTATTCTTCAAATGGTCAGAAATCTTAGAAAACAATGAATTATGTGTCCCATAACCTATGATATGATAGATAAATGAATCATCTTTCCAACGCCACCGAGTTTGCTAAAATCTGACCTCCGAGTTAAAAGTTATGCTTGTTTCAGTGAAGCCCTATTAGGCAGAGTTTATCGACGACTCTAATCGACAGACCGTAGATTGATCAACGGCCCGTAGGTCCAATCCGTTGGTCACTCCAACAGCAATTAAGTCAAGGATGTTTTGGTCTTTTCATATTTCGTTGGACCCCTAAGATACTTTGTTTAGACCCTAAATCATGAGGTTTTAGTCAGTTTAAGTCTAGAAACATAACTAGAACTTATCTAAATCAAATCATTAATCAAAACTTAGAAAATTAGAATCAGGAGAGAAGAAAAAGGTTAAGAACCCTAGTTCAAGAACGCAGCAAGGTTCCATCAGTTCCATCCTCGAAATCAAAAGATTTATCTGTGGAATTCGTCACCAGGGATGTGGGATTTCACTAGTGAGTTCCTTTCGCCCATTAGGTCCCTAGAATTCAGTCAAATTCTTGATTACATGATTGTGAACAAACCTAGGGTTTCTAGAATTTCAACAAATCATCATGAATTAGTTATTTAAATGTTCCAAATCAGATTATCATTTTATAGCTCAGTTTATTATATGAATTTCAAAACCCTAGCTATGTATTTCTTTAGTTCTTGAATTACACATGCTAGGTCAGATATTCCAAAAGATTCGCTTATACATTCTCAATTTTGCATGTTCAGTTTTGAGCTATCCATTATTACAAAAATTCAGTGATAATGTGTTAATCACTTAATCTGTTGGGAGTAGCATAATACCAAGTTGGACTAGGGTTCAGTGTACCCATATAGTCCCAAAACTACGAGCCACGTAGGTGTAAGTCCCCTCTGTAGGCAATATCAGTTAGTGATCACGCCAGCATGGCTCTATACCTCTGCAGGGTATATTGGGTCCTCTCGATGGGGAGTATACATCGGACTCCATATTTAGCTCATGTGGTTTTATGTCGGTTATTAATAGCTCCAACAGTTCAGTCAGATTCTATTGCATTGACCATGTTTCAGTATAGTCAGTATTCAGTTTCATTATGTTATACATTGGTCATTGCATTTAGTTATCTCAGCATTCAGTATCTATATCATGTTCAGATTATATCATTGCTTATTTTCTTTGTTCAGTTATATATTTATTTCAGCTTTACTTTATCATGCATGCTCAGTACCTTTTAAGTACTGACGTATACGTGCGCTACATCTTCTCGTGATGTAGGTTCAGGTTCTCAGCATCCAGATCATGCTTAGATTGGTTCCCGATCTCCAGTTCAGCAGAATCAATGGTGAGTCCTTATTCTCTTAAGACAATAGTCATGAGTTTCCTTTCAGTATTTTTAGTCCATTAGTTTCAGTTTTTGCTAGACTTAGCTGGAGCCTGTCCCAACATTTCTAGTCAGTTAGATGCTATTTTCAGACATAGATAGATTCAGATTGGTATTGAGTTAATATCTTCTTTGTATTAAACTCATTAGCTTTCATTTATCTCAATTATAGGTTATGGGTATTCCCCATATGTTCATTTTATTTATGATTTAGCTTCTGCATCAGTTTATTTTCTTTAGTATGCTCATGATCATGCCATGAGGGTTAGCTTGGAATCACTTGTGGTCTTAAGTCCCGTGTCCGCGTCTCGGGGGTAGTCTCGGGGCATGACAAACTTGGTATCAGAGCATTAGGTTTAAGTGTCCTAAGATGCCTGAAAATACGCACTAGGTAGAGTCATTTTCATGGATGTGTAGTGCGCACCACATCTATTGAGAGGGAGGCTACAAGGTGTCTTAGAAAAAGTCTTCATTTTCTGTTACTCTTTTATCATGCGTAAGGTATGATCTAATTCTGTTCTAACTCGATGTTCTACGTTTTATTGATCATGCCTCCTCGTAGAGCTAATGCCAGGAATGCAAACACAGCTCCTCCAGTCCCTGATCAAGAAGTGTCGAATGCAGAATTCAGGAATGCTATTCGAGATGTTGGCTCCAGTGTGGCGGCGGAACAATCCGGGCTTCGGCCAAGGTAAATACCAATGTTGGTCAGTGACATCTAGGGTGCGAGACTTTGTTAGGATGAATCCGCCAGAGTTCTTCGGATCGCAAGTTGGATAAGATCCCCAAAACTTCCTTGATGAGGTCAAGAAGATCTTTGAAGTGATGCAGGTAACTGGGAATGATCGGGTTGAGTTAACATCTTGCCAATTGAAAGATGTTGCTTATAGCTGGTATACTCAGTGGAAGGAGAACAGGGGTATAGATATAGCTCCTATTACTTGGGAATGTTTCAGCGAAACCTTTCTGGACAGGTTTTTCCCCATAGAGTTGAGAAAAGCAAGGGCCCATGAATTTATGAACTTAAGGTAGGGTAATATGACTGTTCAAGAGTATGGGCTCAAGTTTAACCAACTCTACAGGTATGCTCTTCACATGGTTGCTGACTTTAGGGCTCAGATGAATAAGTTTCTTTATGGGGTGTCAGACTTAGTGAAAACAGAGTGCAGGAATGCTATGCTGTTGGGAGACATGAACATCTCTAGGCATATGACTCATGCTCAGTAGGTTGAGGGTGATAAGCTTAGGGAACAGGCTAAGGACACTAGGAAAGCCAGAAAAGGTAACTAGTAGTATTCCCAACAGAAATCGGACGGTGGAAATCGCTATTAGTTTCAGCAGAAGTATTCGACTCCAGCCCCTTCATCGGCTAGTGTTCCATTTTCTTAGGTTCCGTACCTGTATCACCCTGAATCCAAAATATACCAAAAATGTAGATTTTGAGAAATTGCAGGTGCCATCCACGGCTGCCATCCACGGCCCGTGCTGGTGGCCCGTCGTTCACCACTGCAACCCCTCCCCAGCCTCTGACATGAACTATGGTCAACCAGCATGGACCATCATTTGATCCACGATCCGTAGGCCTGACCGTAGATGAGGGCCAGCAGCCAATTAGCTAAAAATTCTGATGGGTCAACTTCAGATGGTCATAACTTTTAGTACAAAAGGAATTTGGTGCCCCATGACCTATGATATGATAGATAATTGAATTATCTTTCCAACGCCACTGAGTTTGCTAAAATCCGACCTTCGAGTAAAAAATTTATGCTCATTTTAGTGAATCCCTGTCAGGCAGACTTGATTGACGGACCCAATCTGCGGACCATAGATTGAATGACGGCTCGTCAGTCCAATCCGCCGATCACTCCGATAGCCGGTTAAGTCGTGGGGTCTTTGGTTTTTTCCTATTTCTTTTAACCCCTAAGATACGCTCGTTTAAAACCCTAAATCATGAGGTTTTAGTCGGCTTTAAGCCTAGAAACATAACTAGAACTTACCTTAGTCAAAATCATTAATCAAAACTTAGAAAATTAGAACGCTAAAAGGAGAATAGAGGTCAAGAACCCTAGTTCAAGAACGCAGCAAGGTTCCATCGGTTCTGACTTCAAATTGAAAGATTTCTCTGTGGAATTAGTCACCAGGTATGTGGGATTTCACTAGTGGGTTCCTTTCGCCCATTAGGTCCCTAGAATTCAGTCAAAATCTTGATTCCATGATTATGAACAGACCTAGGGTTTCTAGAATTGCAGCAGGTCATCATGAATTAGTTATTTAAATATTCCAAATTAGATTATCATGTTATTGCTCAGTTTATTGCATGAATTTTAGAACCCTAGCTATGTATTTCTTCAGTTCTTGAATTATACATGCTAGGTCAGATATTTTAGTAATCGTTTTACATGCCTCGTTTTTATGAATGCATCATTATCGATTAATTGTTGCATTTTCAGTTTGCATGTTCGTTTTGAGCTATCCAATATTTACGAAATTCAGTCATAACTAGTTAATCATTTAATTCATTGGGAGTAGCATAATACCGAGTTGGACTAGGGTTCGGCGCACTCCATATAGTCCCGTAACTACGAGCTACATAGGTGTAAGTCCCTTCGTGGGCAAGATCAGCTTTAGTGATCACGCCAAACATGCCTCTATACTGCAAGGTATATTGGGTCCTCTCGATGGGGTGTATACATCGGACTCAATATTTAGCTCTATGTGATTTTATGTCGGTTATTAGTAACTCCCACGGTTCCGCCCGAGACTTTCTACATTGACCATATTTTACGCAGTCGGTATTCGGTCTTAGCATGCTATAAATTTGGTCATTGCATCAAGTAGATGCATTCATTATTTTTTAGTAGCTATATCATGTTCAGATTATTTCATTGCTTTATTGCTTTGTTCAGTTATATGTTATTTCAGCTTTACTCTATCCTGCATGCTTAGTACCTTTCAAGTACTGACGCATACGTGCGCTACATCTTCTCGTGATATAGGTTCAGATTTTAAGCATCAAAATCACGCTTAGATCGATTCTCAATCTTCAGTTCAGCAACATCAGTGATGAGTCCTCATTCTTCGAGGAATAGTGACATATTTACCTTTATTGTTTTTAGTCTTTAGTTTCAGTTTGCTAGATCTATTTGGGGCATGTCCAATATTTCTAGTCAGAGGCTATTTTCGTACATAGTTAGATTCGGCTTAGTATTGAGTTAATAACTCTTTGTATTAAACTCATCAATTTTTATATATCTCATTATAGTATATGGGTATTCCTCATCTCTTCAGTTTATTTATGATTTAGCTTTGACGTCGCTATTATCTTTAGTATGCTCATGATCATGCTGGCCAGGTTAGCTTGGGATCACTTGTGGTCCTAGGTCCCGTGTCCGTATCTTGGGGGTAGCTGGGGGTGTGACAAACTGGTATCGAGCACTAAGTTTAAGTGTCCAGGATGTCTAAGTGCCGCACTAGGTAGAGTTCTTTTCATAGGTGTGTAGTGCGCACCACATCTAATGAGAGGGAGGCTACAAAGTGTCTTAGGAAAAATCTTCATTTTCTTGCTACTTTTTATCGTGCGTAAGGTATAATCTAATTCCATTCTAACTCGATGTTCTATGTTTCGGTGATCATGCCTCCGTAGAGCTTATGCTAGAATGTGAATGCCAGAACGCAAATGCGGCTCCTCCGGAGTTGTGATTAGGAAGTCTCAAATGCCGAATTCAGAATGTCATTCGAGATGTTGGCTCGGAAGTGTGGCCAACCGAGAACAATCGGCGGGTTCAAGCTCCCCTGAATGCAAATGTTGGGTTAGCTACGCACGTGGTGCGAGACTTTGTTAGGATGAATCGCCAGTTCTTAGGATTGCAAGTTAGAGAAGACCCCAGGAATCTCTTCGATGAGGTCAAGAAGATCTTTGAAGTGATGTAGGTAAATCGGAATGATCGGGTTGAGTTAGCATTTTACCAACGAAAAGATGTGGCTCATATCCGGTATATTCAATGGAAGGAGAACAGGGTATAGATAATGCTCCTATTACTTGGGATTTTTAGCGAAACCTTCCTCATTGTGTTTTTCCCCATGTAGCTGGGAGAAGCAAGGGCCCAGGAATTTATGAACTTAAGGCAAGGTAACATGACTGTCCAAGAGTATGGGCTCAAGTTTAACCAACTCTCAGTGTATGCTCCTCACATGGTTGTTGATTTCGGGGCTCAAATGAATAAAGTTTGTGTATGGAGTGTCGACTG
>JAJTWQ010000609.1:0-45798 GCA_029007595.1 Solanum commersonii
AAATTGAGATTGTAATTTATAAAATTCATCATTTTGACAAGAGCAAATATCACCTCTACATTTACAATCATCGATAGTTGCTGACTGAGTATTACTAGATGTTTTAGGTTTATCAGTTTCAGAACCTCATTCAGAATAATCGTCATCATCATAATCGGACTCAGAACCAGAGGTGTACAAGAAACTATAGATCTTATCGTTCATATCTTTCTCTTTCCCTAACTCTAGAGTTTTAAGATTTTCAAGCCTACAATTTGGTGCTATATGCCCAAATTTTCCGCACTTGTAGCACTTAATCTTTGTGAGATCTCGCCTAGACCAATTCTTCGTAAATCTATTACATTTATGATGAGCTTTTTGATCTTCTCATTCTTCCCTAGGCCTTCATCTAATTCTTCTTTTCCGATGAGATCTATGTGGATCGGATTTATTAGAATCTCTATGTTTGGTACCTTTTGCGGTAGTATCAGGTAATCCAAACTGGGTACAAAAGTATCCTAGCTGAGATCTTTCTCTAAGCATATCAATCTTAAGCTGCCTAGAGAGCTTTAATTCATTGTAGAAATTAATACCTTCTTGAGTGCAGGCTCCTATAAGCTTACCATAAGTATAAGCACCATAAGGAATAGCACTTTGCGAATTTCGTAGAGTTTTCTTAACTCTTTCTGCAAATAATGGAGGTAAGCCATCTATAAACTTGGCTTTCCAATGCTCAAGACCGTTTTCCAGCAGTTCCATCACCCGACTTAGATAGGTATCTGTATACCATCAAAATTCGCATAAATGTCTACATCGAAGACCATTTAACAAAGAACGAACAGTTTCATGTTGATTGGTAAATCTACCATTAAAATGTTCGATAATAGTCAAGACTGCGTCTTCTCTATTTTATACTAAGGCAAAACCTAAGTTGTCAACACCCTCATTAATAGCCTTAGCATTAAGTATAGCGGCTTTTGCCTCAAAGCTCATATAATTATCCCACTAGCCTCTTAATTGACCAGTAAAACCTACAATTATCATCTTGAACATAGTTCTATCGGTGTTATGAAAAATCTTACAAATAGTAGCATACATAAGCGTTTTATGAACAAGTATAGTGAATTGCCTACCAGTTAAACTGTCGAGATTCCATTCATATATCTCACTTCCATTATAAGAAGTATTAGTTTGGTTCCAATCACGTTCCTCTATCAAAAATTCTTGAGGGGTCAGTCTGGAATAATAATGAGCTTGCATATTAGGTTGTTGATCATATTTAGTATTACCACTATTCTTCTTGGGATAACCACGAAGTTTATTAATTTCGAAATCAACCTGATTTTTAAAATCAAAAGTGGTTTCCATCTCATTTGCAAAATCTTTAGATAAATTAATAGGTTGAGCACCAAATTCTGAAAACTTTTTATCAATCAGTTTTTCAACATCATATAGGCGTTTAAAAACAAAATCATGAATTTCAGGAGGTCTCTGAATATGAACATCCGACTGTTTTGACGTAGAAGCCTTTTTTAGATGATTTTAAATCACTTTTAATCTGAACAATTAAAATCGTTAAAAATCATCTAACTTTTTATCAAGAGAACTAATATGTTCGCCTACAACTTTCACATAAAGTCCTAAATAGTTGTTTTGAGAAATGAGATTAGTAATCTCGTTAATGCTTACCGTAGCCACATTATTTCCAATAAACTTCTTAAAAGCAGTGAAAGTAATACCTGTATTATTAGGTAGTATAAAGGGTGCCTGAGGAGGATAAATAGCTTTAATAATATTACCTGATTCATCTTTATAGGATCGTTCAAGAACATTGATGAATAAAAGCAAATAAGTAGTTATAAACCAGGGTACGAAAAACATAGTATGATTATGTAAAGAACAAGTCTCATAAAATTCTTAAGAAATATTATGCAAATCCTCCGCACTGTATGTGTAAAAAAAAAACAAGTTTTAAACTAGCTCCATTTATCAATAGCAAATTCATTTTGAATATATTTTCTTGCCAGTGAACCCGAACTAAAATCAATTTGATGTCCATTCATCATTAAGTATCATTAAGATTAAAATCCATTTGGGATGCAGAAGGAATATCCTTTTCAGAAATATCAGATGATTTATCATTTGTTTGAACAATATTTAATCGAGGATCAATTTTAATTTTATTTTTATCAGCAGATATGACAGAAGATAATGTATGCAAAGAAGCAACTTGATTTCAATCTGGACCATAACCAGTGTTAATCGGTGAGATGTGTTGGATGGAAAGCAATCTTCTATCATAACAAAATGAATCTCTATAAGGAACACTTTTTTCATCAAACTGAATACAAATCTTACCATCAGCATTTTGAGTAATATGAGAATATTCAGAATTAGTGAAAACATCAGTCATCTGTTCTAGAGGTATAACAAAGTCTAAAGTCCAAGTAGTAGGAAAGTTAATCTCTTCCCATTTTATAGGTCTTCTATTAGTGACCTTGGATTTAACAAAATTAGTTTCAATTATTAATGCTTGATCAGATGTATCACACAACTTACATCTTGGGTTTAAAGGTGAATGTAGTTTAAAATAGATTCTATAAGATACACAAATCAATTCAGATCCAGGTGAATAATTTTAACCATGTGTTTTAACATTTAAAGTCAAAGCATCAAGAATATTAGAATCAGTCAAATATAACTGCAAGTTAGGTTGAGTATGGAAATATATTGGGCCATAAGCTACCGTAGATTCAATCGAACCCATCAAAGATTGTCAAAAATTTAAATTTCGAGCATTACGAAGAGCAGCTAAAAATGTTTCTGGTAACCCTTTAAGAGTTAACGACTTAAAAGCAAATTGTACCATGTCAATATGCAAGAATTTATGTTGAGATTTATATAATTCAATATCGTGCTTATTTAACAAACAAATAGTTTGTTTAGATGAATTCAATGCCAAAGATTGCTCTGTAGTTTTTATCAACTGTTTATTAGAGATCTTATCAAACCAACCATAATCATAAATAGTTTTTATATCAACTTTTGGAATAGTTCATTTGTTTAACAAATCAAGGTTTTGAAGTATATCTACCTCTTCGAATCAAGTACTATTAGTACTAGTATCTATGTTGAAATACTTTACATCAATCTCATATTTACCATGAAAGTTCCCAAGCTCTGATACAAATATACATGATCTTAGAAGATGGGCAGTAGTCCACGCGGTCATCTTCAATATAGCTTGTTAACATTCAAATTCAAGGGATAAATCTGAATCCAAATATATACAAATTTTTATATAGTTTAATGACTGTATGGAAGGATCTGATCCTATTACCCAAGCAAAGGGTCTATCGAGATTCAGATACATATTGTTAGTGAGCCCATGTGTCGAGTAGTTCTAACCGGGTATAAGGCACCCCTTTAACTCTTTATCGGGCTGAGACCACGGCTGGTTAGACAAAGTCACTAAGACAAAGCCACTAACTTATTATATTGAATCTGACTGTACCACCATCTCGAAACCAAGTCAAGAAACCATATATAAATTTGTATATATTTCGATTTAGATTTATTCCTTGAATTTAGATGTTAACAAGCTAGATTGAAGATGACCACGTGGACTACCGCCTATCTTCTAAGATCCTCTATGTTGGTATCAGAGCCTTGTAACTTTCATGGTAAATATGAGATTGATGAGAAGTATTTCGGTATAGATATCAACATCAACATACATGATCTTGGAAGACGGGCGGTAGTTCGCACGGTCATCTTTAATCTAGCCTGTTAACATTCGAACTCATGGAATAAATACGAATCGAAATATATACAAATTTTTATATAGTTTAATGATTGTATGGAAGGATATGATCATTTTACCCAAGAAAAGGGTTTGTCGAGATTCAAATATGTATTGTTAGTAAGCCCATGTGTCTAGCAGTTCTAACTAGGTATAAGGCGCCCCTTTAACTCTTTATCGGGCTGAGACCACGACTGGCTAGATGGAGTCACTAAGACAAAGACACTAACTTATTGTATTGAATATGACTATACCACCATCTCGGAACCAAGTCAAGAAACCATATACAAATTTGTATAAATTTTGATTCGAATTTATTCCTTGAATTCGTATGTTAACAAGCTAGATTGAAGATGACCGCGCGGACTACTGCCTGTCTTTTAAGATTTTGTATGTTGGTATTTGAGCCTAGTAAATTTCATACTAGATATGAGATTGATGTGAAATATTTTGGCATAGATAGCAACATACAGGATCTTAGGAGAGGGGCGGTAGTCCGCGCGGTCATCTTCAATCTAGCTTGTTAACATCCGAATTCAAGGAATAAATTCGAATCAAAATATATATATAAATTTTTATATAGATTAATGACTGTATAGAAGGATTTGATCCTTTTACGCAAGCAAATGGTCTGTCGAGATTCAAATACGTATTGTTAGTGAGCCCATGTGTCTAGCAGTTCTAACCGGGTATAAGGCGCCCCTTTAACTATTTATCGGGCTGAGACCACGGCTGGATAGACGGAGTCACTAAGAAAAAGCCACCAACTTATTGTATTGAATCTGACTATACCACCATCTTGGAACCAAGTCAAGAAACCATATATAAATTTATTCATATTTAGATAAAGTTTAGATCTTTCATGGGAGATATAAATGTGAAGTTAGTTATTCAACATAGATATAATTCTTTAGCCGGACATAGTCACGGCTTAAATTGGAGAAGTAGAGAAAGTAAGGAAAAGGAAGAATATAATAAAGTACCTTTTGGCCAACACCAAGGCCTATATGAGAACTATGCTTTATTAACAAACTCCGGTAAGTCTCTGGCAAACTCACAACTTACAATATAATACAAGAGAGCAAGAGAGAGAACAAAATAGAGAGAGAAGGTTTCTAAAACCTTCGTTTCTCCAACTACAAAAGAACTTATTTATAGAAGAGAAAGGAATCTAGTTACAGCGATCTACAGTGATCTAAAGTGATCTATAGTAGGTCTACAGTGATTGTGGGTCCCTTATCACTGGGTCCCATATGTACAGTAACAGTTTTTTTACTGTTGTTCAATAGTGTATCTACTATTGATAGTGACTTTTACTTGTTGAAGATCATCTTCACATGTGATCTTTTCCCTTTAGTTTGCAGAGGAGATCTTCTGCTTTTTCCAGCACATCCTCTGTGGTAGGTTCACATAATTGAGCCTCCTGAATATCTGCAACGTCATCACTTGTTTCACTTCGCATTGAAGTGTCTGACTTCTCGTATTAGGTAATATTGAGAATTATGTTTTTTCTTACTTCGTTGAGATAATTATTAATCATCTCCTCTTTATTTCCATCCTGAATAGAGATCTTTCGAGCAATATGTCGGAAGGAGCTATCCTGTATAATTCCCTTTTGAGGAAGAAGACAATATTCTTGAATTCTTTGTTTAATAAGATCCAATAATTCCTGTCCGTATAACGATTTTGGCTTGGGATCTCATTTCATTAATTTATCCCAAAAATTATTATAAAATGTCCTATATAGACAAGGAATTTGTTCGTCGATGAATCCCATCTCTGGAGTCCATTTGTGAATCCATGGGATCGAAAATTCATTAAAAAAATAGATTTGTTCGATCCTTTCAATATAACAGATATGATCTGTATGATATAATTCGTTCAGATTTGGTAAGATTTTTATCCATTCGTTGTATAACTTAAGAAATGGATCTGGTAAAATCTTAGTTGTTTGGTCGTGGTATGACCACCAAATTAGGAATCAATTTGGAATTGGTTCTGCAAATATTTTTGCACAAACCTTTATGAATCGTGTATGCTAGTGTCTCTCATTATTGTAGATGAGGACCTTATCAAAAGCGTGAATATGGTGACAATATGTAGAATTCATCGAGACTTTCTTTAGACTTATCTGTCTTTCTTTCATTGTGGAGATACCCCAATCTTCAAGCAATATAATATGTTTAATTATCATTTTGGAGAAGTTATAAAGATTCTCACGTGTGTTGTAGCCTGAAAAGTGCAAAAATTCAACATTACCTGTGCTCATTAAAATAGTCTTGTAATAAGATCGGGTTTTGTATGACTCTCCCAGAAAATATAATCCGTTAACCTGATATCTCTGGAATATCTTCCTGGGCCCCTTCTTTTCTATGAATATCAGAATTTTCTAAAAGAAATATTATTTCTTTCTTTGATACCTTTTTGTAAGATTTGATCTCATCACCCGTTTCTTTAGATACCGATGCAAAAGTATCACTTTGCTTTTGGGATAAATACGCTTGCAGTTGTGCGTATAATGGATTATTTTCTAGAATATCGTCCAGATGTATCGAAGAAGTAGCTTGTTTTGTTAGTTTTACCAAGCTCATTCCTCCCCTTTGTATAATTGGAGAGCTAGACGAGGATGTGTATGACGATCTGGATGATTTTGAGGATGATCTTCCCCTTCCGCGAGTATAACTTCCCCTTTCTCTAGCCTTGGTTACCCAAGGAGGGTCCATTCTGCAAACAAAACACTTCGTTTTATTCGAATAAATCATAGTAATAAATATGGTAATAACAAATTGCATCATCGAATTCGACGATCTCTTCTCAACTAAGAATATCAGAGATGATGTCTATTACCATCCCATCTATGATTTTCCATATAATCAATTCCTGTACATCTTTATTGAAAGGGATTACCTTTAATATAATAATGAAGGTTTTTCTATATAGAAGGGAGAAAGGAAGCTCATTATGACGATAAATATTCTCTAGATAAGAAATATGGAAGAGGGTTATCACTTCCCTTTTTATAATGGATTTGAAAATCAAAAGGTACTAGCTGTGCTTGCCATCTAGCAAAAATTAATTTTGACGCACCATGTTTAAATTCTTTATTAAACATATACTTTATAGATTGAGCATCAATTTTTATTAAAAACTTTTGATTATATAGATCATCTTGAAATTTTAAAACGCATTTAACAATGGTTAACATTTCATGCACCACCGTAGCATATTTCTTCTGAGCATCGCTCCATTTTTCAGAATGAAATCAAATTAGATATTTAGTTTTATCATGACGATTGATCTGTTTTAATATTCCTCTATAGCCAATGATAGACGTATCTGTCTCTACAATCTTTTGGCAGGCTGGGTTAGCTAGAGTTAAACAAGGTAAAGATTTAACAAGAAGTTTAATATTTTTTACCAAATTGGCGAGACTATCAGTCTAAGGTGTTTTATGATCCTTTTTTAGCCTTTTGTATAAAGAGGCTACATCACGAGATAAATTTTTGTAAAAGGGGGAAATATAATTTAAACTTCCCAAGAATCTCTGAAATTATGTCCTATCTGTAATAACATCAGGAAAATTTAATGCAAAATCAATTGATCGTTGATTAGGGGTAACCTTCCCCTGACAAATAAGATGTCCTAAAAATCTGACTTCAGTTTGAAATAAACTCATTTTTTCTTTAGAAATTACCAAACCATTTTGTATAACTATTTTCTTGAAGATGTCTAAATGTTTAATAAGCATTTCAAGAGTTTTTGAATAAAACAAAATATCATCAATATAAACAATGATAAAATCCAAATATGTGTTAAAAATATCATTCAGAAGGAGCATTTTTCAAACCAAATGGCATAACATTCCATTCATATTGTCCAAATGGGACATTAAAACAGTTCTATAAGAGTGCTCTTTAATATTTGGATCTGCCAATAACCTGATTTTAAATCAAATTTAAAAAATATATTGGCGTCATATAATCTTGACAATAAATCCTTTTTATTTGGAATAGGATACCTAATCCATTTCAAATATTTGTTCAAAAGTTTATAATTTATAACTAACCTGGGAACACCGCGTTCTTTTTCAGCTGCATTATTGACATAAAATGCCGTACAAGTCCAAGGAGATTTAGAAGGTTTTATTAAACCCTTTTGTAATAAATTATCAATTTCTTTCTTGCAGAATTCAACCAATTCGGTGTTCATCTGGCAAAGGTGTGATTTAGTAGGAATATCATCCTCAGAGAAATTATCTTCATATGGAAGAGTCACAATATGCTTTTTTCGATTCCAGAAAGCACTAGGATGATCAGCACAAATATCAATGGCCATTTTTCCGAAAATTATTTTAATTCTTTACTGCATAGTAGATTTTAAAGTGTCGAATATATTCATACTAAATATTTAAAGTTGTAAAGAATCAACATGCTTTTGTTTCATATTAATCAAAGCATTAATATCACGATAAATAGGATCAGTGATAAAAGTATAACTAATATCTCTATCTTTATAAGTAGCAGAAAAACCTTAGTCGTGATGCTGGTGAAAGGATAAATAACATTTATAAATGGAGTTCCAAGTATAATCGGAGGGTATAACTGATTTTTAACCAAAAAGAAGAAATGCGGAATGCAGACTCTATTTGGCAAATACACGTATTAGGCAATTTATACATTATATCTAAAGCATGTCCAGAAGCAGATTTGACCATATGAGTAGTTTTTTCAAAATATTTGGTAGGTACAAGACCTTCTTGAATACAACTAACATCAGCTCTACTATATATCATAGCAATATTAGTTATAGAAAAAGTATTATCAATTAATATTAGTACATTTAACATACCATTTATGAGTTGTAACAATCTGCATCATTCTTAAAAACATATTTTTCTTAGGATCAATATTAATAGATTTTTCAAGAGTATTTTCTTCAACAATATTTTTACCCTTGTTATTAGCAGACTCAATCTGAGTAGGGTGGTGATAAAAAATAATTTGATTTTGTTTAAGAGATTTGATCTCTTGTTTCAACTGTTCAATTTCTCCTTTTAGGTTATCAAAATAAGTATCACGAATAAAAACATGCTATTTAGAAAGTCTATTATTGACGTCAGATAAAGAATAAGGAGCATAATATTCAAACTCATTTTTTGATTTTTCAACAACATTAGATGAGCTAGCCTTATTATTAGCAGCAAGTTGAATAATCTTTTCATGGAACGTGTTATCAGTAACTTCTTTTAAAAGTCCTATCACAGTATCGGAAGTAATAGTATTAATATTCATGTCTTCAAATTGAGATTGTAATTTATAAAATTCATCATTTTCACAAGAGCAAATATCACCTCTACATTTACAAGCATCTAAAGTTGCTGACTGAATATTACCAGATGTTTCAGGTTTATTAGTTGCAGAACATCATTCAGAATAATCGTCATCATCATAACCGGACTTAGAACCAGAGGTGTACAAGAAACTATAGATCTTGTCGTGCATATCTTCCTCTAACTCTAGAGTTTTAAGCTTTTCAAGCCTATAATTTGGTGCTATATGCCCAAATTTTCCACAGTTGTAGCACTTAATCGTTGCGAGATCTCACCTAGACCCATTCTTCGTAAATTTATTACTTTTACGATAAGGTTTTCGATATTCTCATTCTTCCCTAGGCCTTCATCTAGATCTTCTTTTTCGATGAGATCTATCTGGATCAGATTTATTAGAATCTCTATGTTTGGTACCTTTTGCGGTAGTATCAGGTAATTCAAACTAGGTACAAAAGTAACCTAGCTGAGATCTTTCTCTAAGCTTATCAATCTTAAGCTGCCTAGAGAGCTTTAATTCATTGCACAAATTAATACCTTCTTGAGTGTAGGCTCCTATAAGCTTACCATAAGTATAAGCGCCATAAGAAATAGCACCTTGCGAATTTCGTAGAGTTTTCTTAACTCTTTCTACCAATAATGGAGGTAAGCCATCTATAAACTTGGCTTTCCAATGCTCAAGACCGTTTTCCAGCAGTTCCATCACCCGACTTAGATATGCATCTTTATACCATCGGAATTCGCCTAAATGTCTCCATCGAAGACCATTTAACAAAGAACGAACAATTTCGTATTGTTGGTAAATCTACCATTAAAATGTTCGAGAATAGTCAAAACTAGGGTATAAAATGCGTCTTCTCTATTTTTTACTAAGGCAAAACCTAAGTTATCAACACCCTCATTAACAACCTTAGCATTAAGTACAACGGCTTTTGCCTCAAGGCTCATATAATTATCCCACCAGCCTCTAACTTGACCAGTAAAACCTGTAATTATCATCTTGCAAATAGTTCTATCGGTGTTATTAACACTCTTACAAATAGTAGCATACATAAGCATTCTATGAACAAGTATAGTTAATTGCCTATAAGTTAAACCGTCGAGATTCCATTCATATATCTCACTTCCACTATAAAAAGGTATTAGTTTGGTTCCAATCACGTTTCTCTATCAAAACATCTTGAGGGGTCGGTCTGGGATAATAATAAGTTTGCATATTAGGTTGATGAGCATATTTAGTATTACCACTATTCTTCTTGGGATAACCACGAAGTTTATTAATTTCCAAATCAAATTGATTTTTAAAATCAAAAGTAGTTTCCATTTCATCTGCAAAATCTTCAGATAAATTAATAGGTTGAGCACCAAATTTTGAAAACTTTTTATCAAGAAGTTTTTCAAGATCATATAGGGGTTTAAAAAAAATCTTGAATTTCAGGAGGCCTCTGAATATGAACATTCAACTATTTTGACGTAGAAGTCTGTTCAGAAGATTGTAAATCACTTTTAATCTGAACAATTAAAGTCGTTAAATCATCTAACTTTTTATCAAGAGAACTAATATGTTCGCCTATAACTTTCACATAAAGTTCTAAATAGTTATTTTGAAATATGAGATTATTAATCTCGTTAATGCTTACCGTTGCCACATTATTTTCAATAAACTTCTGAAAAGCAGTGAAAGTAATACTTGTATTATTAGGTAGTATAAACGATGCCTAAGGAGGATAAATAACTTTAATAATATTACCTGATTCATCTTTATAGGATCGTTCAAGAACATTGATGAATAAAGGCAAATAAGTAGTTATAAACTAGGGTGCAAAAAACATAATAAGATTATGTAAAGCACAAGTCTCATAAAAATCTTAAGAAATATTATGTAAATCCTCTGCATTGTATGTGTGAAAAACCAAGTTTTAAACTGGCTCCATTTATCACTTGCAAATTCATTTTGAATATATTTTCTTGCTAGTGAACCCGGACTAAAATCAATTTGATGTCCATTCATCATTAAGTATTATTAAGATTAAAATTCATTTCAGATGTAGAAAGAATATCCATATCAGAAATATCAGATGATTTATCATTTGTTTGAACAATATTTAATCGAGGATTAATTTTTATTTTATTTTTATCAGTAAATATGATAGAAGATAAAGTATGCAAAGAAGCAGCACGATTTCGAGCTGGACCATAACCAGGGTCAATCGGCGAGATGTGTTGGATGACAAGTAATATTCTATCAAAACAAATTGACTGTCTATTATAAGGAACACTTTTTTCATCAAACTGAACACAAATCTTACCATGAGCATTTTGAGTAATATGAGAATATTCAGAATTAGTGACAGCATCAGTCATCTGTTCTGGAGGTATAGCAGAGTCTAAAGTCCAAGTAGTAGGAAAATTAATCTCTTTCCATTTTATAGGTCTTTTAGTAGTGACCTTGGATTTAGCAAAATTAGTTTCAACTATTATTGTTTGATCAGATGTATCATATAACTTATATTTTGGGTTTAACGTAGCATGCAGTTTAAAATATATTCTATAAGATAAACAAATCAATTCAGATCTAGGCGTATATTTATAACCATGTGTTTTAACATTTAAAATCAAAGCATCAAGAATATTAGAATTAGCCAACGATAACTGCAATTTAGGTTGAGTATTGAAATATACTGGGCCATAAGCTACCGTAGATTCAATCGAACCCATCAAAGATTGTCAAAAATTTAAATTTCGAGGATCACGAAGAGCAGCTAAAAATGTTTTTGTTAGCCCTTTAAGAGTTAACAGCTTAAAAGCAATTTGTACCATATCAATATGCAAGAATTTATATTGAGATTTATATAATTCAATATCGTGCTTATTTAACAAATGAATAGTTTTTTCAGATGAATTCAACGCCAAAGATTGCTCAGTAGTTTTTATCAAGTGTTTATTAGAGATCTTATCAAACCAACCATACTCATAAATTGTTTTTATATCAACTTTTGGAATAGTCCATTTGTTTAACAAATCAAGGTTTTGAGGTATATCTACCTCTTCCAATTGAGCACTTTTAGTACTAGTATTTCCTAAATCCATGATTAAGAGAGTATATCTATGCCGAAATACTTCATATCAATCTCATATTTACCATGAAAGTTCCCAGGCTCTGATACCAACATACAGGATTTTAGAAGACGGGCAGTAGTCCGCGCGGTCAATCTAGCTTTTTAACATCTGAATTCAAGGAATAAATCTGAATCGAAATATATAAAATTTTTATATAGTTTAATGACTGAATGGAATGATCTGAGCATTTTACCCAAGAAAAGGGTCAATCGAAATTCAAATACGTATTGTTAGTGAGCCCATGTGTCTAGTAGTTCTAACCGGGCATAAGGCGCCCCTTTAACTCCTTATCAAGCTGAGACCATGCCTGGCTAGACAGAGTCACTAAGACAAATCCACTAACTTATTGTATTGAATCTGACTGTACTACCATCTTGGAACCAAGTCAAGAAATCATATATCAATTTGTATATATTTCGATTCAAATTTATTCCTTGAATTAGAATGTTAACAAGCTAGATTGAAGTTGACCACGCGAACTACCACCTGTCTTCTAAGATCATGTATGTTGGTATTATTATTTCATGAGCTACCGTTGCATATTTCTGAATAAACTATTCATTTATTAAATAAAAGTGATATTGAATTATATAAATCACAATATAAATTCTTGCATATTGGCATGGTTCAAATTGCTTTTAAACCATTAACTCTTAAAGGGTTACCAGAGACTTTCTTAGCTGCATTACGAAATGCGCGAAAATTTAATTTTTGATAATCTTTGATGGGTTTGATAGAATCTACGGTAGCCTATGGTCCAGTTTATTTTAATGCTCAGCCAAGTTTGCAGTTATCTTTGACTGATTCTAATATATTAGATGCTTAACTTTGAATGTTAAAACGCATGGTTATAACTATGCACCTGGATCTGAATTAATTTGTTTGTCGTATAGAATTTATTATAAATTACTTGCCTCTTTTGAATCCTAGATGTAAGTTATATGATACATCTAATCAAACTATTTTGGTAGAAACTAATTTCACCAGATCTAAGGTCACTACTAGAAGACCTATAAAATGGGAAGAAATTTATTTTCCTACTACTTGTATTCTAGATTCTGTTATACCCCCTGAACAAATGATCGATGCTGTTACTAATTTTGAATATTCTCATATTATTGAACATTCAGATGGAAAAATTTGTATGTAGTTTGATGATAAAAGTATTCCTTATAATAGACCTTCATTTGCTGCTAATAAAAGATTGGCTATTCAATATATTTCCCCGATAGAACAACCTTTTTATGGTCCAGCTAGAAATCACGCTCCTTCTTTGCATACTTTATCAACAGTTATATCTACAGAAAAACAAAAAATTAAAATTGATCCTCGGTTAAACATTTTTCAAACTAATGACAAATCATCTGATATTTTTGATAAGGATATTCCTTCTGCATCCGAGATGGATTTTAATCTTAATGATACTTAATGATGAGTGAACATCAAATTGATTTTAGTCCAGGTTCACTGGCAAGAAAATATATTCAAAATGAATTTCAAATAAAAAATGGAATCAATTTAAAACTTGGTTTTTTGACATTTATAGTGAAGAAGATTTAAACAATATTTCTCAAGAATTTTATGAAACTTGTGCTCTACAAAATCATATTATGTTCTTTGTGCCTTGGTTTATAACCACATATTTACCTTTATTCATCAACGTTCTTGAAAGATCTTACAAAGATGAATCAGGTAAAATTATTAATTCCACTTATCCTCCTCATGCTCCATTTGTTTTACCTAATAATACAGGTTTTACTTTTACTGCATTTCAAAAATTTATTGATAATGAGGTTGCCGCAGTAAGTATAAATGAAATTAATCATCTTATTTCTCAAAATAATTATTTGGGTCTATATGTTAAAGTTATTGGTGAACATATTAGTTCTCTCAACAAAAAAATAGATAGTCTAACTAATCTGATTGTTCAAATTGATGATAAGTTGAAATCTGTGAAGCAAGTTTCGGAACAGGCTTCTACGTCATAACAATGTTCCTATTCAAAGACCTCCTGAGATTCATCATTTTATTCTTAGACCTCTTCATGATCTTGAAAGCCTTTTAGAGAAAAAGTTTCTAGAATTTGGTGCAATGCAAAATCTATAAGCCTGACTGAAGATTTTGCAGATGAGATGGAAGCCACTTTTGATTTCAAGACACAAGTGGAAATGAAAGTTAATAAACTTCATGGATAACCAAAGAAGAATAGTGGTAATACTTATGCTAGAAAACCTAGTATGCAAACTTACTACTATCCGAGGCCAACTCCTCAAGATGTCTTAATATATAGAAGAAAGAGATTGGAATCAAACGAACACCTCTTATAGTGGAAGCGAGATTTATGAATGGAATTTTGATGGTTTGACTGATAGACAGTTATCTATTTTAGTTCATAGGATGCTTATGTATGCTACCATTTGCAAGAGTGTTAATAACACTGACAAGACTATTTCCAAGATAATTATTGCAGGATTTACTGGTCAATTAAGAGGATAGTGGGATAATCACATGACCCTTGATGCAAAGGCAGCAGTCATAAATGCTAAGGCTACAGCTGAAGGAGTTGATAACCTTGGATTTGCTTTAGTCAAAAATACAGAAGACGCGGTTTATTCCTTAGTGTTAACCATATCAGAACATTTTAGTGATAAATTTACCAATCAATATGAAACCATTCGATCTTTACTAAATGGTCTTAGATGCAGACATTTAGGTGAATTTCGATGGTATAAAGATACTTATTTAAGTCGAGTTGTGCAACTACCAGAAAGTGGTCTTGAACATAGGAAAGCTAAATTTATAAATGGCCTTCCTCCTTTATTTGCGGAAAGAGTAAAAAGGACTCTATGAGATCCGCAAGGATTTGTTTCCTACAATAATTATACTTATGGAAAGCTTATAGGAGCTTGTACTCAAGAAGGCATTAATTTATGCAATGAGTTAAAACTCTCTAGACAACTTAAGATGGACAAGCTGAGAGAGAAATTTCAATTAGGAGATTTTTGTACTCAATTTGGATTACTAGATACCTCCAAAGGTTCTAACCTAGTATTATCTAAATCTAAACCTCATAGTTCTCATCGGAAAAGAAGAAAATCTAGGAGAAGGATTAGAGAAGAAAGAGATGAGCGTAGGGCTCATCGTAAATCTCATAGATTTACCAAGATCAGGTCAAGGCGAGATTTGGATAAGATTAAATGTTATAAATGTGGAATATTTGGACATATTGCTCCAAATTGTAAGCTTGAAAAGCTTAAGACTCTGGAACTTGATGAAGAGATTCAAGAAAAGATTTATAGTTTTTAATATACTTCTGGTTCCAAAAAAGATTATGATGATTCTGAAGCAAGTTATGCAACAGAGGATGAGCAACCTGAGTCTTCTAGTAAGGTTCACGAAGATTCAAATAATGCCTGCAAATGTCTTGGTGATATTTGTCATTGTGAACATGATGAATTCTACAAGCTACAATCTCAATTCGAAGACATGAATATGTTTACCATCACTGCTGACAATGTGATAGAACTTCTAAAAGAAGTTACTTTATAATGCTCTTCGTGAAAAGATCTTTCAATTGGCTTCCACCGAATATTGAAACCGGCGGACAAAGTTGTCGAGTAATGGAGTACTTTTCCAGGTAGATTTCCAATTCATACCCTTTTCAAGAGGTATGGATTGGAGATGTGGAAGATACATTGGTCGAAGCTTCTTTCAAGAAGTTTTCATTTCTCCAAGAACTTCACGAACACTATCAATATCTGAGTGAGGAGTCGTAATTGATTAGAAAGTTGCTGGTAAAACGAGCTCTTCATCTAGTCTTTCTAATGTTAAAAAGGTTAAAGATGAGTTTAATTATTCTGCTCCTTATTCTTTGTCTGAAGTTCATAATAGACTTTCTTCTAAACAAACCATGGTTATTCTTGATAACTCTTTTGATGATTTAAAGGGAGAAATTGAACATTTAAAGCATGAGATCAAATCTCTTAAACAAAACCAAATTATTTGTGATCACCATCTTACTCAGATTGAGTCTGCTAATAGCAAAGGTAGAAATAAGGTTGACGATTATATTGTAGATGAAAATACTGTGGATATTACTCCTAAACAAAATATGTTTTTACCAATGATGCAAATTGTTACAGCTCATAAATGGTATGTTAAATGTACCATATTAATTAATAATGCTTTTTCCATAACTAACATTGCTATGATTGATAGTGGTGCTAATGTAGTTGCATTCAGGAAGGTTTAGTGCCTACTAAATATTTTGAGAAAACAACTCATATGGTAAAATCTGCATCTGGTTATGCTTTAGCTATAAAGTATAAATTATCTAATACTCATATTTTCCGAATTAAAGTTTGTATTCCCCACTTCTTTTTCTTGGTAAAAAATTAGTTATACCCTCCTATTATTCTAGGAACTCCATTTATTAATGCGATTTATCCTTTTACAAATATAAATGCTAAAAGATTTTCTGCTACTTATAAAAATCAAGATATTAGTTATACTTTTATCACTAAGCCTATTTCTAGAGATATTAATGCTCTGATTGAAATGAAACAAAAGCATATTGACTATTTACAACTTGAGATATTTTGTATGAATATATTTGATACTTTGAAACCCACTAAAGTACAGGAAAAGATTAAGCTCATTTCTGAACAAATGGCCATTGATATTTGTGCTGATCATCCTAGTGCTTTTTGGAATCGCAAAAAGCATATTGTGACTATTCCATTTGAAGATGATTTCTCTGAGGAAAACATTCCTATTAAATTTTGTACTTGTCAGATGAATACCGAATTGGTTGATTCTGCAAAAAGTAAATTGATAATTTATTGCAAAAAGGTTTGATAAAACCTTCCAAGTCACCCTGATCATGTACTGCATTTTATGTTAATAACGCATTAGAAAAAGAACGAGGTGTTCCCAGGTTAGTTATAAATTATGAACCGTTAAAAAATATTTAAAATGGATTAGGTATCCTATTCCAAATAAAAGAGATTTATTAACAAGATTATATGATGCTAATATCTTTTCAAAATTTGATTTAAAATCTGGATATTGGAAGATCCAAATATTTAAAGACCATTCTTATAGAACGACATTTAAAGTTCCGTTTGGACAATATGAATGGAATGTAATGCCCTTTGGTTTAAAAAATGCTCCCTCAGAATTTCAAAAGATTATGAATGATATTTTTAATCCTTATTTGGATTTCATCATAGTTTATATTGATGATATTTTGGTTTATTCAAAAACTCTAGAAATGCATATTAAGCATTTAGGCATTTAAAAAAAAAAATAGTCATTCAAAATGGTTTGGTAATTTCTAAACCAAAAATGAGACTTTTCCAAATAGAAGTTAGATTTTTAGGTCATCTGATTTGTCAAGGAAAAATTACTCTTATACAGCGATCTATTGAATTCGCATCAAAATTTCATGATGTTATTATTGATAGAACGCAATAGTAGCGGTTTTTGGGAAGTTTAAATTATATTTCTCCCTTCTACAAGAATTTGTCTCACGACTTAGCTCCGTTACACGAAAGGCTAAAAAAGGATCATAAAAAACCTTGGACTAATAGTCTCACCGATTTGGTAAGAACTATTAAAGAAAGAGTTAAGTCACTGCTTTGCTTAAGCCTCGCTAATCCTGCCTAGCAAAAAATTATGGAAACAGATGCGTCCAATATGGGTTATGGTGGAATATTAAAACAAATTAACCCGTATGATAAAAATGAATACCTTATTCGGTTTCATTTAGGAAAATGGAGCGATGCTCAAAGAAAATATGCAATGGTAGCTCATGAAATGTTAACTATCCTTAAATGTGTTTTAAAATTTCAGGATGATCTTTACAATAAAAAATTTGTGATAAAAACAGATGCTCAGTCAGTTAAATATATGTTTAATAAAGATTTCAAACATGATGCATCAAAATTAATGTTTGCAAGGTGGCAAGCACAACTAGCACCTTTTGATTTTGAAATTCTATATAAGAAAGGAAGAGATAAATCTCTCCCAGACTTCCTATCAAGAGAATACATTCAAAATGAGTGAGTATAGTTGCAATTTAGAGAATGGTGATATTCCGGTTTCTCTGTTCTTTATTGAAAAAAGATTAATCACTATTTTAAAGATTCTTTCTCTCAATCGAGATTTGTAAGAATTAATTTTTTGGAAAATTATAGATGGAATGGTGATGGACATTTTCCTATCAATAGAAGAAGCGAATACTTATTATGACGCTTATTGGGAATAAATCTCAATGCTTTGTTTGCAGGATGGAAAACCCCTGGGTAACTAAGGGAAGAGGAAGGGGTAATAACCCACGAGGAAGGGGAAGATCATCCCCGAGTTCATCAAGATTGTCATACGGATCTTCATCATCTAATACTCTAATTATACAGAAAGGAGGAATGAGTTTATTTAACTTAAACTCTAGAGCGCAAGAAAAAGCCTCGTCATCAATACATCTGGAAGATATTCCAGAAAGTGATGCATTGTATGCTAAACCACAATAATTTTTAACACAAAAGCAAGGTGATACTTTTGCTTCAATCGCCAAAGAAGACGTTGATGATATCAAAACTACGAAAAGGTAGAAAAAAGGGAAATGATATTTCTCTTAAAAATTATGACATACAGAGAAGAGAAGAGCCTCGGAAGATATTCCGAAGGTATTTAGTTAATGGTCTTTATTTCCCGGGTGAGTCATACAAAATTCGAAAATATTATGAAAATCTGTTGATAAACAAAGGTGTTGAATTTCAACAATTTTCAGGATATAATACAAGTTAGAATGTTTATAACTTCTCTAAACTGATTATAAAACACATCATTCATATTAAAGATTGGGGTATTTACTCAATGACTGAAAGACAATTTAGTCTAAACAAAGTCATAGTAAACTTTACCTATTGGGATTATATCCAGGCATTTAATAAAGTTCTCTGTTATAACTATGAGAGGCATAAACATACTTGGTTTATTAAAGTATGTGCCAAGATATTTGTTAACCCCATACCAAATTGGTTTTTATGGCAGGGCTACTAGGACTTGGGTCTCTTCCAACTATAAAAATATTGCCTGAACCATTTCTCAAGTTATACAAAGAATGGGTCAAAGGTTCCCCAGATCTCAACATGTTATATCATCAAGAACATATTTGTTATTTCCAACAAATTGAACATATATATTTTATTATATAATTCTCTGTTCCATGGATTCACAAATGGGTTCCGGAAGTAGATTTCACTGAGGAACAAATCCCCTGCTTATACAGAACTTATTACAATAATTTTTGGGATAAGTTGATGAGGAAAGATCCTCAAACATAATCTATATACGGACAAGAATTGCTGGATCTAATTACAAAAACCATTAAAGATTATAAATCGATTCCTAATGAAGGAATTATGACTGATGATTCGACCTCAGTAAAGCATATGGCTAGAAAAATTTCTAATCATGATGAAGAAGAACAAGATGAAATGAATATGAAGTACCTAGAAGAAGTAAAGAAAAAGATTCTTCTAAATCTAACTCATTACGCAAAATCAGATTCATCAATGTGCAGTGAAACAAGTGAAGATATGCACGAAGCTCAACCATATGAAGAAGAAAGGCCAGTAGATGAACTGAAGAAAGTCAAAGACTTTTTGGCAAAAGTAAAGGACGAGATTTAGCAGATAAGCACTATCAACAGGAGTCAAGCACTACCAACAGTGGATGTACTGACCCTTTATTACTATTTCTAGATGCCTCAAAAGATCTATAAATAAGGGGCTTTTATTTTATAAAGAGGCAGGTTTTAGAAATCACCTCTTCTTGTTTTCATTTTTTTCTCTCTCTTGTAAAACCTTCTAAGTATTGTAAGCTTGCCGGACTTTGGCCGGAGAAATAAAGAGTGTTGTTTGTCACAAGGTACTTCTTTTTATTTTCAGTTTTATCTATTATCTCTAGTTAAGCTGTGACTATGTCCGGCTAAAGAATTTTATCTATGCTGGAAGAATAACTTCGAGAATATATTTATCATGAAATATCTAGACTTTATCTAAATATGAATAAATTTATATATGGTTTTTTGACTTGGTTCCGAGATGGTGGTACAATCAGATTCAATACAACAAGTTAGTGGCTTTGTCTTAGTGACTCCGTCTAGCCAGCCGTGGTCTCTGCCCGATAAGAAGTTAAAAAGGGCGCTTTTCCCCCGGTTAGAACTGCTAGACACATACGCTCACTAGCAATACGTATTTGAATCTAGACAGATCCCTTGCTTGGGTAAAAGGATCAGATCCTTCCATACAGTTATTAAACTATATAAAAATTTGTATGTATTTCGATTTGGATTTATTCTTTCTTTGAATTCGAATGTTAACAAGCTAGATTGAAGATGACTGCGCAGACTATCGTATGTCTTCTGAGATCCTATTTCGTTGGAGACAAGCACTACCACCAGTGGATGTACTGTTCATAGGTCCCACATAAGGGACTTTTTATTACTATTTCTAGATACCTCAAAAGATCTATAAATAAGGGGCTTTTATTTTGTAAAGAGGTAGGTTTTAGAAACCACCTCTTCTTGTTTTTGTTTTTCTCTCTCTCTTGTAAAATCTTCTAAGTATTGTAAGCTTGCCGGACTTTGGCCGGAGAAATAAAGAGTGATGTTTGTCACAAGGTACTTCCTTTTGTTCTTTGTGCCTTGGTTTATAACCACATATTTACCTTTATTCATCAACATTCTTGAAAGATCTTACAAAGATGAATCAGGTAAAATTATTAGTTTCATTTATCCTCCTCAAGCTCCATTTGTTTTACCTAATAATACAAGTATTACTTTTACTGCAAAATCGGAATATCACCATTCTCTAAATTGCAACTATACTCACTCATTTTGAATGTATTCTCTTGATAGGAAGTCTAGGAGAGAGTTATCACCTCCTTTCTTATATAGAATTTCAAAATCAAAGGGTGCTAGTTGTGCTTGCCACCTTGCAAACATAAATTTTGATACATCATGTTTAAAATCTTTATTAAACATATATTTAGCTGACTGAGCAACTGTTTTTATCAAAAAAATTTTATTGTAAAGATCATCCTGAAATTTTAAAACACACTTAACGATAGTTAACATTTCATGAGCTACCATTGCATATTTTCTTTGAGCATCACTCCATTTTCCTAAATGAAACCGAATAAGGTATTCATTTTTATCATGCGGGTTAATCTGTTTCAATATTCCACCATAACTCATATTGGACGCATCTGTTTCCACAATTTTTTGCCAGGCAGGATTAACGAGGGTTAAGCAAGGCAGTGACTTAACTCTTTCTTTAATAGTTTTTACTAAATCGGTGAGACTATTAGTCCAAGGTTTTTTAAGATCCTTTTTTAGTCTGTCGTATAATGGAGCTAAGTCGCGAGACAAATTCTTGTAGAAGGGAGAAATATAATTTAAACTTCCCAAAAATCGCTGCAATTGCGTTCTATCAGTAATAACATCAGGAAATTTTGACGCAAATTCAATATATCACTATATAGGAGTAATTTTTCCTTGACAAATTAGATGACCTAAAAATCTAACTTCTGTTTGGAAATGACTCATTTTTGGTTTAGAAATTACCAAACCATTTTGAATGACTATTTTTAAAAAAAATGTCTAAATGCTTAATATGCATTTCTAGAGTTTTTGAATAAACCAAATATCATCAATATAAACTATGATGAAATCCAAATAAGGACTAAAAATATCATTCATAATCTTTTGAAATTCTGAGGGAGCATTTTTTAAACCAAAGGCCATTACATTCCATTCGTATTGTCCAAACAGAACATTAAATGCCGTTCTATAAGAATGGTCTTTAAATATTTGTATCTGCCAATATCCAGTTTTTAAATCAAATTTTAAAAAGATATTAGCATCATATAATCTTGTTAATAAATCTCTTTTATTTGGAATAGGATACCTAATCCATTTTAAATATTTATTTAACGGTTTATAATTTATAACTAACCTGGGAACACCTCGTTCTTTTTCTGCTTCATTATTAACATGAAATGCAGTACATGACCAGGGTGACTTGGAAGATTTTATCAAACCTTTTTTCAATAAATTATCAATTTCCTTTTTGCAAAATCCAATCAATTCGGTATTCATCTGACAAGGACGGCATTTAGTAGGAATATTTTCCTCAAAGAAATCATCTTCATATGAAAGAGTCACAACATGCTTTTTTCGATTCCAAAAAGCACTAGGATGATCAACACAAATATCAATGGCCATTTGTTCAGAAATGATCTTAATCTTTTCCTGTACTTTAGTGGGTTTCAAAGTATCAAATATATTCATACTAAATATCTCAAGTTGTAAATAGTCAATATGCTTTTGTTTCATTTCAATCAAAGTATTAATATATCTAGAAATAGGCTCAGTGATAAAAGTATAACTAATATCTTGATTTTTATAAGTAGCAGAAAATTCTTTAGCATTATATTGGTGAAAGGATAAATCACATTAATAAATGGAGTTCCTAGAATAATAGGAGGGTATAACTGATTTTTTACCAAGAAAAAGAAGTGGGGAATACAAACTTTATTATGGCAAATACGAGTGTTAGATAATTTATACTTTATATCTAAAGAATGACTAGATGCAGATTTTACCATGAGTTGTTTTCTCAAAATATTTAGTAGGCACTAAACCTTCCTGAATGCAACTCACATCAGCGCCACTATCAATCTGTTAGTTATGGAAAAGCCATTATCAATTAATATGATACGTTTAACATACCATTTATGAGCTGTAACAATTTGCATCATTCCTAAAAATATATTTTGTTTAGGAGTAATATCCAGAGTATTTTCATCAACAGTATAATCGTCAACCTTATTTTTACCTTTGCTATCAGCAGACTCAATCTGAGTAAGACAGTGATCACAAATAATCTTGTTTCATTTAAAAGATTTGATCTCTTGCTTTTAATGTTCAATTTCTCCCTTTAAATCATCAAAATAGGTGTCACGAATAACCATGGTTTGTTTAGAAGAAAGTCTATTATGAACTTTAGAAAAAGAATAAGGAGCAGAATAATTAAACTCATCTTTAACCATTTTATCATTAGAAATACTAGATGAAGAGCTCATTTTACCATTAGCCAATTTAATGATCTTTTCACGAAGAATATTATTAGTAACTTCTTTTAGAAGTTCTATCACATTGTCAGCAGTGATGGTAAACATATTCATGTCTTCAAATTGAGATTGTAGCTTGTAGAATTCATCATGTTCACCTCTGTTGCTCATCCTCTGTTGCATAACTTACTTCAGAATCATAATAATTTGATTCGGAACCAGAAGTATATAGAAAACTATAAATCTTTTCTTGAAGATCTTCATCAAGTTCCAGAGTCTTAAGCTTTTCAAGCTTACAATTTGGAGCAATATGTCCAAATTATCCACATTTATAACATTTAATCTTATCCAGATCTTGCCTTGACTTGTTCTTGGTAAATTTATGAGATTTACGATGAGCCCTACGCTCATCTCTTTCCTCTCTAGTCTTTCTCCTAGATTTTGTTCTTTTCCGATGAGAACTGTGACGTTTAGATTTAGAAGATACCAGGTTAGAACCTTTGGAGGTATCTGGTAATTCAAACTAGTCGGTAAAGAAGGTCTTGATCCACGGACACAGACCACGGACCGTGGTCTAATCTACGAATCGTGGGTCTGTCTATGAGTCGGGACTTAGCCAATTTTTTTGAGCTTGGCTGGGGAGGGGTTGCAGTGGTGAACCACGGACCACCAACACGGGCCATGGTCTGACTTACGGTCTGTGGATGGCAACCATGGGTTGTACCTGCAACTTCTCAAAATCTGCATTTTTGGTCTGTTTTGGATTCGGGGTGTTACATTATCTCCCCCTTGGGACCATTTGTCCTCAAATGAAGACTAAACTAGCTAAAATAGAGGGAGAGGGCTGCAATCCCTGGCACTAAACAATGAGAACTGAATTTCTGACTGAGCTGAGTTCCAAGGACATGTAAATATGCTGAAAATGCAAGTACAAACTGAAGGAACATAATTCTATGACTGAATTTACGCATGAATGACTAAAAAATTGAAGAGGAACTATTACCTCAAGCTGGAATGGAATTGGAAAGAAAGAGGTAAGGATACTTGAACTTCATGGCTGCTTCTGCTTCCCAAGTAGCTCCCTCTACTGACTGACTCCTCCACAAAACCTTGACTAAAGCGATTTCTTTATTTCTCAACCTTATAACCTGACGATCGAGAATCTCAACTGGTACATCCTCATAAGCAAGGATATCTTTTACAGCCATAGTCTCTAATGGCACTACGGATGCTGGATCACCCACACACTTCTTCAAAAGAGAAATGTGAAAGACTGGATGCACTGTTGCTAAATCTGTTGGCAACTCTAACTCATAAGCCACTTTACCAATCCTTTTCAAGATCCGGTAAGGGCCTACATATCTGGAATTGAGCTTCCCTTTCTTGCCAAATCTCATAACCTTTCATAGGTGACATTTTCAGGAAAACCCAATCATCAACTTGGAAATCTAGTTCCCTTCTTCTCAACTTGGAACCCAAGCTCTTAACATGTCTTCTAAGGTCTGAATGGTACGCTCTGCCTGACCATCCGTCTATGGATAAAATGTTGTGCTAAGGTTAACCTGAGTACCAAGACCTTTCTAAAATGACTTCCAAAAATAAGAGGTAAACTGAGGACCTCTACGAGTCATGCTGTCTACGAGTACGAGGTAATCCTGTGATGAAGTCCATGTTGACCACTTCCCACTTCCAAGTAGGAATGTTAATCTTTTGAATCATACCTCCAGGTTTCTGATGTTCTACCTTTACTTGCTGGCAATTGGGGCACTTAGCCACAAAGTCGGTTATATCTCTTTACATACCATTACACCAATAGACTTCCCGCAGATCGTGGTATCTTAGTGGCGGCTAGATGAATAGAATATCTGGAGTTATGGGCCTCTGCAAGAATATGCTGTCTCAACTCACCCATATTAGGAACACATAATTGCCCCTGGTAGCAAAGCACACCATCTCTCCCTTGGGAGAAAACCTCCACTCTCTGATTGTGGACTGCACCCTTAAGCTCAAGCAAGATTGGATCCCTGTGTTTCTTTTCCTTAACCTCAACTACCAAAGAAGATTCTGCCCCATTCTGAACCGTTACACCACCATCAGATATGCTCATAAGACGAATTCCTATGCGAGCAAGTCTGTGAACATCCTTTGCTAGCTCTTTTCTTTCTTCCTCAACATGTACTACACTACCTATAGATAGTATCCTAAGGGCATCTTCTACTACATTCGCCTTACCCAGATGGTAATGCACGCTCATATCATATTCTTTGAGGAACTCAAGCCACCTTCTCTGGCGAAGAATCAACTCTTCCTGGGTGAACAAATACTAAAGGCTCTTATGGTCTGTGAACACATCTACGTGAATACCATTGAAGTAATGTCTCTAAATCTTAAGTGCAAACACCACAGTTGCTAGCTTGAGGTCATGAGTTGGGTAGTTCTTCTCATGCACCTTAAGTTGTCTAGAAGCATAAGCTATAACCTTACCTGGCTGCATCAAGACATAACCTAGGCCAACTCTGGATGCATCACAATAGATCACATACCATCCGAACCCTCTTGTAGAGTCAAGACAAGAGTTGTAGTCAACCTAGTTTTCAATTCTGCGAAGCTTTTCTAACAATCATCTGAACACTGGAACTTAAGCTTTTTCTGAGTCAACCTAGTCAATGGTGAGGCTATGGATGAAAATCCTTCCATAAACCTTCTGTAATAACCTGCTAAACCCACGAAACTTCTGATATCTGTAGCAGAGGTAGGTCTGGGCGATTGTTTCACTACTTCTATCTTCTGGGAATCTACTCGAATTCCTTCACTAGACACAATATGCACAAGGAAAGCAGGCGATTGTAACCAAAACTCGCACTTGTTAAATTTTGCAAATAAGCGGCGATCTTTGACGGTTGCGAATAACTCTCAAATGACTTGCATGTTCTTCCTCATTCCTAGAGTAAATGAGGATATCATCAATAAAGACGATAACGAACAAGTCCAAGTACTGCTTGAACGCTCTTTTCATCAAATCCATGAAAGCTGCAGGAGCATTGGTTAGTCCAAATGACATGAATACAAATTCATAATGACCATACTGAGTTCTGAAAGCTGTTTTCAGAATGTCACTATCTCTGACTTTAAGCTGATGATAACCCGATCTGAGGTCTATCTTTGAGAAATGACTAGCACCCTGAAGTTGGTCAAACAAGTCATCAATCCTGGGGATGGGATACTTATTCTTGATTGTGACCTTGTTCAACTGCCTATAGTCAATGCACATTTTGAGAGAACCATCTTTCTTCTTTACAAACAACACTGGTGCACCCCATGGCGAAATATTAGGTCTGATGAAGCCCTTATCTATAAGGTCTTTCAACTGCTCTTTCAATTTCTTAAGCTGTGCTGGAGCAATTTTGTAAGGAGGAATAGAAATAGGCTGGGTATCTGAAAGGAGATCAATTCAAAAGTCGATTTACCTTTCGGGAGGAACTCTAGGAAGATCTTCTGGGAACACTTCTGAAAACTCACTAACTACAGGAATTGACTCAAGAGTTGGGGATTCGGAGCTAGAATCCTTAACCCGATCAAGATGATAGAGATAACCCTTAGAGATCATCTTTTTGGCCTTAAGGTAAGAAATGAATCAACCTATAGGCGCTAAGCTACTACCCTTCCATTATAGGAATGGTTCGTCTGGAAATTGAAAATGAATAATCCTAGTTCTACAATCGACTGAGGCATAACAAGAATGTAACCAATTCATGCCTAGAATGACATCGAGGTCTACCATTTCTAACTCTACATGATCTGCTGAGGTGGCTTTCTGGGAGACTATGACAGGGCAATTTATGGAGACCCGTCTAGCTATAACTGGGTCACCGACTGGAGTAGAGACTGAGAAGGGTTCTGAAAGAGTTTCTGGGCTAACACTGAATTGGACTGCTATATAAGGAGTTACAAAAGAAAGAGTAGCCCCTGGATCTAATAAAGCATAAACATCAATATCAAAGACTCGAACATACCAATGACTACTACAGGAGAATCTTCCTGATCTTGACGAGCCTGAAGAGCATAGAGCCTATTTTGACGCTGTCCGCCACTAGTACCAGAAGAGTTACCCTGTTGAGTCGGGCGACCTACTGATGCTGCTGAAGTTGTAGAGTGAGCTCTACCATTATTTCTTCCTTGACCTTTCCTAGAAGGATAATCCTTCAATCTATGACCAGACTGACCACACCCAAAACATTCTTCCTTACCTGCAAGGCACTCACTCGGATGGTTCTTACTAAATTTCGGGCAAGTCGGGTAGGTTTTGGTGCCTGAAACACTACCTTGAGACTTAGAGCTTGACGCCCTACCTTTTTGATCATTACGAAACCTGGGGGATGGAACACTAGCTGATGAAGGGGCTATAGTCGAAGACTTCTGTTGAAACTGTGAGCGATTTCTACCACCCAATTTCTATTGGGAATACTCATAGTTACATGTTCTTGCTTTCTTAGTCTCGTTAGCCTGTTCCCTAAGCCTATCACCCTCAACCTATTGAGCATGAGTCATGAGCCTAGAGATGTTCATATCTCCCAACAACATAGCATTCCTGCTCTCTGTTTTCACTAAGTCTGACACTCCATACAGAAACTCATTCATCTGAGCCCTAGAATCAGCAACCATGTGAGGAGCATACCTGGAGAGTTGGTTAAACTTGAGCCCATACTCTTGGTCAGTGATGTTACCCTGCCTTAAGTTCATATATTCTCGGGCCCTTGCTTCTCTCAACTCTATAGGGAAAAATCTGTCTAGAGAGGTTTCGCTGAAACAATCCCAAGTAATAAGAGCAGTGTTTGTACCCCTGTTCTCCTTCGACCGAGTAAACCAGATATGAGCCACATTTTTCAGTTGGTAAGATGCTAACTCAACTCGATCATTGCCAGTGACCAGCATCACCTCAAAGATCTCCTTGATCTCATCCAAGAAATTCTGGGGATCTTCTCCAACTTGTGATCCTAAGAACTCTGGCAGATTTATCCTAACAAAGTCTCGCAACCTGGCGGCAGCTGACCCAACATTTGCATTCGCAGGAGCTTGAACTCACTGATTTTTCTGGTTGGCCACACTCTGAGCCAACATCTGAATGGCATTCCTGAATTCAGCATTTGAGACTTCCTGATCTGGAACTTGAGGAGCTACATTTGCGTTCTTGGCATTCTCATTCCTAGCATAAGCTCTACGAGGAGGCATGATCACTGAACGTAGAACGTCGAGTTAGAATAGAATTAGATCATACCTTACGCACGATAAGAGTAACAAGAAATGAAGATTTTTCCTAAGACACTTTGTAGCCTCCCTCTCATTAGATGTGGTGCGCACTACACACCCATGAAAAAGGACTCTACCTAGTGTGGCTTTTCAGACATCCTAGGACACTTAAACCTAAGGCTGTGATACCAAGTTTGTCACGCCCCGAGCTACCACCGAGTCGCGGACACGGGACCTAGGACCACAAGTGATCCCAAGCTAACCTTGCTGGCATGATCATAAGCATACTAAAGAAAATAAACTGATGCGGAAGCTAAATCATAAATAAAATGAAGAGATGGAGAATACCCATATACTATAACTGAGATATATGAAAACTGATGAGTTTAATATAATGAAGTTATTAACTCAATACTAAGCTGAATCTAACTATGTTTGAAATAAGCCTCTAAACTGACTAGAAATGTTTGGACATACCCCAACTAGATCTAGCAAAACTGAAACTAAAGACTAAAAGTGGTAAAGATAAAAATGTCACTAGTCCTTGAAGAATGAGGACTCACCACTGATGCTGCTGAACTGAAGATCGGGAATCAATCTACGCGTGATCTGGATGCTTAAAACCTGAATCTACATCACGAAAAGATGTAGCACACGTATGCATCAGTATTTGAAAGGTACTGACCATTCAAGATAGAGTAAAGCTGAAAGAACATATAACTGAACAAAGCAATAAAACAATGAAATAATCTGAACATGATATAGCTACTGAATACTGAGCTAACTTAATGCAATGAAAAATTTATAACACGCTTACTGAATACTGAATGAACTGTAAATGTTGTTATTGCAATAGAGTCTGACTGAACTGTGGGAGCTACTAATAACTGACATAAAACCACATGAGCTAAATGTCGAGTCTGATGTATACGCCCCATCGAGAGGACCCAATATACCTTGCCAGAGGTATATAGGCATGCTGGCGTGATCACTAAACTGATGTTCCCCACAGAGGGGACTTAGACCTACGTGGCTCGTAGTTCTTGGACTATATGGGTACGCTGAACTCTAGTCCAACTCAGTATTATGCTACTCCCAATGAATTATGTGCTTAACTGGTTATCACTGAATTTTTGTAAATACTGGATAGCTTGAAACTGAACATGCAAACTGAGAATGCAACAATTAATCTAGGGACCTAATGGGCGACAGGAACCCACTAGTGAAATCCCACATACCTGATGACGAATTCCACGGAGAAATCTTTTGATTTCGGGGTTGGAACTGATGGAACCTTGTTGCGTTCTTGAACTAAGGTTCTTGACCTCTCTTCTCCTTTTAGCATTGTAATTTTCTAAGTTTTGATTAAATGTTTTGATGAAGGCAAGTTCTAGTTATGTTTCTAGGCTTAAACTGACTAAAACCTCATGATTTATGGTTTAAACGACGAATCTTAGGGGTTAAAAAAAATAGCAAAAGACCAAAAAACTCCTGACTTAACTACTGTCGGAGTGATCGATAAATTGGACTGACGGGCCGTCATTCAATCGACAGTCCATATATTGGGTCCTTCAATCGAGTCTGCCTGATAGGGCTTCACTAAAATGAGCATAACATTTTATTCAGAGGTCCGATTTTAGCAAACTCGGTGGCGTTGGAAGTATAGTTCAATTATCTATCATATCATAGGTCATGGGGCAACTAATTTCTTTTGTACTAATAGTTATGACCATCTTAAGTTGACCCATCAACAATTTTCATCTAATTGGTTGCTGATCCTCATCTTCGGTCAAAATTACGTACTGTGGATCGAATGATGGTCCGTGCTGGTCGATCGTAGTTTGTGTCAGAGGCTGGGTAAAGAAGGTCTTGATCCACGGACACAGACCACGAACCGTGGTCTAATCTACGTACCGTGGGTCTGTCTGTGAATCGGGACTTAGCCAATTTTTCTAAGCTTGGCTGGGGAGGGGTTGCAGTGGTGAACCACGGACCACTAGCACGGGCCATGGTCTGACCTACAGTCCGTGGATGGAAACCGTGGGTTGTACCTGTAACTTCTCAAAATCTGCATTTTTGGTCTTTTTTGGATTCGGGGTGTTACATTATCTCCCCCTTGGGACCATTTGTCCTCGAATGAAGACTAAACTAGCTAAATTCGAGGAAGAGGGCTGCAATCCCTGCCACTAAACATTGAGTACTAAATTTCTGACTGAGTTGAGTTCCAAGGACATGTAAATATGCTAAAAATGCAAGTAAAAACTAAAGGAACATGATTCTAAGACTGAATTTACGCATGAATGACTAAAAAACTGAAGAGGAACTACTACCTCAAGCTGGAATGGAATCGGAAAGAAAGAGGTGAGGATACTTGGACTTCATGGCTGCTTAAATCTGTTGGCAACTTTAACTCATAAGCCACTTTACTAATCCTTTTCAAGATCCGGTAAGGGCCTATATATCTAGGACTGAGCTTCCCTTTCTTGCCAAATCTCATCAGCTTTCATAGGTGACACTTTCAGGAAAACCCAATCATCAACTTGAAACTCTAGTTCCCTTTCTCTCACATCTGCATAAGATTTCTGGCGACTATGGGCAGTCTTAAGTCTATCTCTAATGAGTTGCACTTTCTTCATAACATCAAGGACTGAATCTGGTCCTATCAAGGCTGCTTCACCTACTTCAGACCAACCAACTAGAGATCTATATCTATGCCTATACAATGCGTTATAAGGGGCCATCTGAATGCTGGAATGGTAACTATTATTGTAGGCGAACTCAATAATAGGAACGTGATCATCCCAACTACCCTTGAAGTCGATCACACAAGCTCTCAACATGTTTTCTAAGGTCTGAATGGTACGCTCTGCCAGACCATCTATATGTGGATAAAATGTTATGCTAAGGTTAACCTGAGTACCATGACCTTTCTGAAATGACTTCCAGAAATGAGAGGTAAACTGAGGACCTCTACGAGTCATGCTGTCTACGAGTACGAGGTAACCCTATGATGAAGTCCATGTTGACCACTTCCCACTTCCAAGTAGGAATGTTAATCTCTTGAGTCATACCTCCTGGTTTCTGATGTTCAACCTTTACTTGCTGGCAATTGGGGCACTTAGCCACAAAGTCGGCTATATCTCTTTTCATACCATTCCACCAATAGACTTCCCGTAGATCGCGGTACATCTTAGTGGTGCCTGGATGAATAGAATATCTGGAGTTATGGGCCTCTGCAAGAATATGCTGTCTCAACTCGCCTACATTAGGAACACATAATTGCCCCTGGTAGCGAAGCTCACCATCTCCCCTTTAGGAGAAAACCTCCACTCTCTGATTGTGGACTGCACCCTTAAGCTCAAGCAAGATTGGATCCTTGTCTTGCTTTTCCTTAACCTCAACAAGCAAAGAAGATTCTGCCCCATTTTGAACCATTACACCACCATCTGATATGCTTATAAGACGAACTCCTAGGTGAGCAAGTCTGTGAACATCCTTTGCTAGCTCTTTTCTTTCTTCCTCAACATGTGCTACACTATTCATAAATAGTCTGCTAAGGGCATCTGCTACTACATTCACCTTTTCGGATGGTAATGCACGCTCATATCATAATCTTTGAGGAACTCAAGCCACCTTATCTAGCGAAGATTCAACTCTTTCTGGGTGAACACATACTGAAGGCTCTTATGGTCTGTGAACACATACTGAAGGCTCTTATGGTCTGTGAACACATCTATGTGAATACCATACAAGTAATATCTCCAAATCTTAAGTGCAAACACCACTGCTGCTAGCTCGAGGTCATGAGTTGGGTAATTCTTCTCATGCACCTTAAGTTGTCTAGAAGCATAAGCTATAACCTTACCTCGCTGCATCAAGACACAACCTAGGCCAACTCTGGATGCATCATAATAGATCACATAACCATCTAAACCTTCTGGTAGAGTCAAGACAAGAGTTGTAGTTAACCTAGTTTTCAATTCTGCGAAGCTTTTCTGACAATCATCTGACCACTGGAACTTAACCTTTTTCTGAGTCAACCTAGTCAATGCTGAGGCTATGGATGAAAATCCTTCCACAAACCTTCGGTAATAACCTGCTAGACCCAAGAAACTTTTGATATATGTAGCAGAGGTAGGTTTGGGCCATTGTTTTGACTGCTTCTATCTTCTGGGAATCTACTCGAATTCCTTCACTAGACACAATATGCCTAAGGAAAGCAACTGATTGTAACCAAATCTTGCACTTGTTAAATTTTTCAAATAACTGGCGATCTTTGATAGTTTGTAGAAAAACTCTCAACTGACTCGCATGTTCTTCCTCATTCCTAGAGTAAATGAGGATATTATTAATAAAGAAGATAACGAACAAGTCCAAGTACTGCTTGAACACTCTTTTCATCAAATCCATGAAAGCTGCAGGAACATTGGTTAGTCCAAATGACATGACTATAATTCATAACAACCATATCGAGTTCTGAAGGCTGTCTTCGAAATGTCACTATCTCTGACTTTAAGCTGATGATAACCTGATATGAGGTCTATCTTTGAGAAATGACTAGCACCCTGCCCTGAAGTTGGTCAAACCAGTCATCAATCCTGGGGATGGGATACTTATTCTTGATTGTGACCTTGTTCAACTGCCTATAGTCAATGCACATTCTGAGACAACCATCTTTCTTTTTTACAAACAACACTGGTGCACCCCATGGCGAAATACTAGGTCTGATGAAGCCCTTATCTAGAAGGTCTTTCAACTGCTCTTTCAATTCCTTAAGTTGTGCTGGAGCCATTCTGTAAGGAGGAATACAAATAGGCTGGGTATCTGGAAGGAGATCAATTCAAAAGTCAATTTCCCTTTCGGGAGGAACTCCGGGAAGATCTTCTAGGAACACTTCTGGAAACTCACTGACTACAGTAGGTGACTCAATAGTTGGGGATTCGGAGCTAGAATCCTTAACCCGAACTAGATGATAGAGATAACCCTTAGAGATCATCTTTTTGGCCTTAAGGTAAGAAATGAAATGATCCATATGCGCTAAGCTACTACCCTTCCATTCTAGGATTGGTTCATCTGGAAACTGAAAACGAATAATCCTAGTTCTACAATCGACTGAGGCATTACAGGAATGTAACCAATCCATGCCTAGAATGACATCGAAGTCTACCATTTCTAACTCTACAAGATCTGCTAAGATGGCTTTCTGGGAGACTGTGACAGGGCAATTTATGTAGAACCGTCTAGCTATAACTGGGTCATCGACTGGAGTAGAGACTGAGAAGGGTTTTGAAAGAGTTTCTGGGCTAACACTGAATTGGACTGCTATATAAGGAGTTACAAAAAAAAGAGTAGCCCCTAGATCTAATAAAGTATAAACATCAATATTAAAGACTTGTAACGTACCAGTGATTACATCAGGAGAATCTTCCTAATCTTGACGAGCCTGAAGAGCATATAGCCTATTTTGGCGCTGTCTGCCACCTTGTTGAGTCGGGCGACCTGCTGATGCTGCTGAAGTTGTAGAGTGAGCTTTACCATTATTTCTTCCTTTACCTTGTCTAGAAGGACAATCCTTCAATCTATGACCAGACTGACCACACCCAAAGCACTCTTCCTTACTTGCAAGGCACTCACTCGGATGGTTCTTACTACATTTCGGGCAAGTCGGGTAGGTTTTGGTGCCTGAAACACTACCTTGAGACTTAGAGCTTAACGCCCTATCTTTCTGATCATTACGGAACCTAGGGGATGGAACACAAGCTGATGAAGGGGCTGGAGTCGAAGACTTCTGCTGAAACTGCGAGCGATTTCCACCACCTGATTTCTATTGGGAATACTCGTAGTTACATGTTCTTGCTTTCTTAGTCTCCTTATCCTGTTCCCTAAGCTTATCACCTACAACCTATTGAGCATGAGTCATGAGCCTAGAGATGTTCATGTCTCGCAACAACATAGCATTCCTGCACTCTGTTTTTACAAAGTCTGACACTATATACAAAAACTTATTCATCTGAGCCCTAGAATCAACAACCATGTGAGGAGCATACCTGGAGAGTTGGTTAAACTTGAGCCCATACTCTTGGACAGTCATGTTACCCTACTTTAAGCTCATAAATTCCTAGGCCCTTGCTTCTCTCAACTCTATGGGGAAAAACCTGTCCAGAAAGGTTTCACTGAAACAATCCCAAGTAATAGAAGCTGTATCTGTACCCCTGTTCTCCTTCCACTGAGTATACCAGATATGAGCCACATCTTTCAGTTGGTAAGATGCTAACTCAACCCGATCATTCCCAGTGACCTGCATCACCTTAAAGATCTTCTTGATCTCTTCTAAGAAACTCTAGGGATCTTCTCCAACTTGTGATCCTAAGAACTCTGGCGGATTCATCCTAACAAAGTCTCGCACCCTGGTGGCAGCTGATCTAACATTTGCATTCGCAAGAGCTTGAACCCGCTGATTATTCTGGTTGGCCACACTCTAAGCCAACATGTGAATAACATTCCTGAATTCAGCATTTGAGACTTTCTAATCTAGAACTGGAGGATCTACATTTGCATTCCTGGCATTCTTATTCCTAGCATAAGCTCTACAAGGAGACATGATCACTGAAACATAGAACGTCGAGTTAGAATAGAATTAAATCATACCTTACACATGATAAGAGTAACAAGAAAATGAAGATTTTTCATAAGACACTTTGTAGCCTCTCTCTCATTAGATGTGGTGCCCACTACACACCCATGAAAAGGACCCTACCTAGTGCGGCTTTTCAAAAATCCTAGGACACTTAAACCTAAGGCTCTGATAACAAGTTTGTCACGCCCCGAGCTACCCTCAGACACGGACACGGGACTTAGGACCACAAGTGATCCTAAGCTAACCCTGCTGGCATGATCATGAGCATACTAAAGAAAATAAACTAATGCGAAAGCTAAATCATAAATAAACTGAAGAGATAGAGAATACCCATATACTATAACTGAGATATATGAAAACTGATGAGTTTAATACAATAAAGTTATTAACTCAATACTAAGCTGAATCTAACTATGTCTGAAATAAGCCTCTAAACTGACTAGAAATGTTGGGACATGCCCCAACTAGATCTAGCAAAACTGAAACTAAAGACTAAAAGTGATAAAGATAAACATGTCACTAGTCCTCGAAGAATGAGGATTCACCACTAATGCTGCTAAAATGATGATTGGGAATCGATATACGCGTGATTTGGATGCTTAAAACCTGAACCTACATCACGAGAAGATGTAGCGCACGTATGCGTCAGTACTTGAAAGGTACTGAGCATACAGGATAGAGTAAAGCTGAAAGAACATATAACTGAACAAAGCAATAAAACAATTAAATAATCTGAACATGATATAGCTATTGAATACTAAGCTAACTGAATGTAATGACCAATTTATAACATACTGACTGAATACTGAATGAACTGTAAATATGATCAATGCAATAGAGTCTGACTGAACTGTGGGAGCTACTAATAACCGACATAAAACCTCATGATCTAAATGTGGACTCCGATGTATACGCCCCATCGACAGGACCCAATATACCCTGCCAGAGGTATAGAGGCATACTGGCGTGATCACTAAACTGATGTTCCCCACAGAGGGGACTTACACCTACGTGGCTCTTAGTTTTGGGACTATATAGGTACGCTGAACCCTAGTCCAACTCGATATTATGCTACTCCCATTGAATTAAGCGGTTAACTGGTTATGACTGAATTTCTGTAAATACTGGTTAGCTTGAAACTAAACATGCAAACTAAGAATGCAACAATTAATCTGATAATGATGCATTCATAAACTGAGGCATGTAAAACTAAATACTGAAATATGTGACCTAGCATGTGTAATTCAAGAACTAAAGAAATACATAGCTAGGGTTCTGAAATTCATGCGATAAACTGACCAATAACATGATAATCTGATTTGGAACATTTAAATAACTAATTCATGATGATCTGCTGTAATTCTAGAAACCCTAGGTCTGTTCAGAATTATCGAATCAAGAATCTGATTGAATTCTAGGGATCTAATGGGTGACAGGAACCCATTAGTGAAATCCCACATACATGGTGACGAATTCCACGGAGAAATCTTTGGATTTCGGGGCTGGAACTGATGATACCGTGTTGCGTTCTTGAACTTGGTTTCTTGACCTCTCTTCTCCTTTTAGCGTTGTAATTTTCTAAGTTTTGACTAAATGTTTTGACTAAGGTAAGTTCTAGTTATGTTTCTACGCTTAAACTGACTAAAACCTCATGATTTAGAGTTTTAACCGATGAATCTTAGGGGTTAAACGAAATAGGAAAATACCAAAAGACCCCTGACATAAATGCTATTGGAGTGATCGACGGATTGGACTGACGGGCCGTCATTCAATCGACGGTCCGTAGATTGGGTCCATCAATCGAGTCTGCCTGACAGGACTTCACTAAAATGAGCATAACTTTTTACTCAAAGGTCAGATTTTAGAAAACTCGGTGGCGTTGGAAAGATAATTCAATTATTTATCGTATCATAGGTCATGGGGCACCTAATTCCTTTTGTACTAAAATTTATGACCATCTCAATTTGACCCATCAATAATTTTCAGCTATCTGGCGGCTGATCCTCACTACGGTCAGACTTACAGACCGTGGATCGAATGATGGTCCATGCTGGTCGACCATAGTTCGTGTCATAGGCTGGGTAAAGAAGGTCTTGATCCACGGACACAGACCACGGACCGTGGTCTGATCTACGAACCGTGGGTCTATTTGTGAGTCGGGACTTAGCCAATTTTTTTGAGCTTGGTTGGGGAGGGTTTGCAGTGGTGAACCACGGACCACTAGCACTGGCCGTGTTCTGACCTACGGTCCGTGGATGGCAACCGTGGGTTGTACCTGCAACTTCTCACAATCTACATTTTTGGTCTATTTTGGATTCGGGGTATTAGAATTTGTTAATGTCGTTTTCTTTTCAAAATAGAAGCATAATTTTAAACTAGTGAATATGGAACTTGTATTTTGTTTTGTCAAAGGCTCGTCGATTTATTATCTTGTTTTCTTCCTTTTTTTTTATGTCCCATAATTGTTATAAATGGTAGCAAGCCATGTTAGACTCGAGTTTGTTTTTCTATCTGCCTAAATGCCTAGTCAAAAATGCTCACCATTTGTAGTTAAAACTCATAAGATGTGGAGTCGGATTACTGTTTAGATTGTAGTTTGCTTCAATCCTTTCTTTCCTTTTAACATCAATGCTTATTTCTCTTTTCTAATAGTTTTTTTTTCTTTTTGAAGTCTTCGGTGTTTGCCCATGTTTAAAAATTTTGATATGTGTATTTGAAGTATGCACTCCTATCAGTGGGATCTTTCTAAATATGGGTGAGGTTATTTAAAAATTAGACTGCCCTAACCATTTTTTTATAGCTGTTTTAATTTTCTTCTTTGTCATTAATTGTTCAATTCTTTGTATTTAGTTTACATGTTTAATGCAATAATCTGTAGAATCTTAATAATCGGTTTTTGTCAAACTTTTATTTTGAAACATGAGTTAGTATAGTTGCATGTTATCTCCTCTTCCTCTAATTTCCTGGATGTATGACAATGAATATCTCCATTCTGCCTTTTCATATGCATATTTTTAGTTAATAACTTAATTCATTAGTATGAGTGACCATCTAACCCTCTTAATCATTGCCTCAAAATTGTTGATTTCTACTATGTTTTGGTATGATTCCCTTTGGTAGGATTATATGTTAATTTCTACCTTTTGAGTCAGTAGATATTTTACAACAAGTCAGTTTCCTTTATTTATCTCAAGTTGGATTTCATATTAACCCGTTTCGTCATTTTTGTTTGCATGTGAAATCTGCCCAAGCCCTTACGGAATCTATCTCCTATCCTTGCAGTTCGAGAGAGCCATAAATGCTCAAATTCCTTCTTTATCGAGTCAGCCATCTGTACAAATCGATGAGCAGATCAGAGAATTGAAAAAGATTGGGCTAAAGGCCCACTCTTTATTTCAAAAGTTGTATTTTATTATTTTGGGCCTAAGCCCTCTCATTGCAACTATTATTCCTTGATTATTGCTTAGGACAGGTACTAAAGCATGAATTGGGCCTAAAGCCCAATGAAAAATTAACTTACTATTAGTTTCTTTAGGACAGGTGTGAAAATGGACCCAAGGTCCAAAATAGAAATTAAGCGCAAGTACTGGCCTAGGCGGACCGATCCACACTTGGGTCCAAATCTTCCTTCCTCCTCTATTTATTTGCAATTATGTGTTTATTTATTTTTAAGTTTTTTCCTAAACAATCTCCCAAAACATAATCATTTTTGAATTATCTATTTAAAGTCAAATGAATATTTTTACTTCCTCTTATTAAAGTATGTGTATTTTCTTAAAACTGTTTAGCTAATTAGTTAATTATTGGATAACCGCATGTTAGCGGGCATTTCGGGTGCTTTCAAACCCTTCCTGAAATGCTAATATGAACCCCAAACCCCCTTTTAATATTTTCATTAGATTTCTATTTTAGTCTTTTGGAAAAATAGGTTTCTTAATTTTACTTTAAAAATTAAATGACGATTCTTAAACCATTCTAATTATTTTTTAAATAAAACATGGCCTACTTGGCTACCATTACTTCCGTGAATGCTCATCTCTTCCTCTGTTTAACAAAAGCAACACAAAACCAAAAACTAAAATAAGTAGATTCAACTAAGAAGATCACAATTCAATTTCACTAAAAGAATTTTAAACAACACCACTCCATGGTAGCGGCATCATTTTGATGAATTTTAACGTTTATCAAATACACAACATCTAATTCTAAGTGCAAACGATCGTTAAGCAATACATAACCAAACAATTGAGTTGGGGTCAAATCCCACAGGGAGCGGTATGTGTTCAAATTCAATGAAGAAGTACGAGTGTGATCTGACTGGATATATGAATAGAAATTATCGAAAGAGACATGAAACAAATAAAAAGGGGTGACACGAATGTCAGATGGGGTTTTTTGTTTGCAATTATCAACTACAACGCAATCACAAATAATTTGAAATAACAATAATGAGAGGAATTCTTGGGATTTGATCGATTATAGGCAAATTTCAATATATGCATAATTGAAACTACTAGTAAACAACTAAAAATCAGTGGGTAGTCTAGACTATAAGGGAGATAGCTTTCTCTTGAACAACTATCCCGAATCAGGCGATTTCTTTCGAACATCAACAAGCATAGCAATGAAGTACAACCCACACCTTAATTCATCCACTCTCTCGAGCTAGATGGGTAGGATTGGGTTTAGTATTCACTCTCTCGAGTTGAACCTAACTCAACCCAATACCTACAAATCATTAATCATTAATCTTAGTTCTAAAACCTCTCTCTCTCGCAAGCTAGGAACACAAGGTTAGAACTGGATTTGCAACTACAATTCATAAATTAAACCACAACTAATGATTAAACCCACTTCCATATAGCACATAATCACATGATCACACCCCAATAATAAGGGTTTTAGCCAAACATCATAAAAGAGTAAAAGCGGTTACCAAATCGATTAGCCATCAACTGGGTAAGAGTAATTAAGCCTTTACAATGCTTCAATTTGCAGAAAATTTAAAACCCACTTGCAAAATCTCCAAATTGAGTCTCAAAAAACCTTCAAATCTACTAAGAAACTATCAAAAACTCGAGATAAAACTATTCTAGAATAATTCAGCACACTAAGTTAACTATTAAAAATCTAATTTATAGTCGCCAAAAGTAAGCCATGAAGGGCCATTAGGCGAGGTAAGTCGTGCTCGCTGAGTGGTTTGGCAAATCGCCCTTTATTTTTTCTATCGCCTTTTTGCATTGGCTCTTAGCATCCTCAAGTCCTGTAACTTTAGGCGATCACTCTTGGCATCGCGAAATTGCTCGGCAATTCATTGAATACCCCTTTTTTGTCACCGACTTGGTTTCTTCCCTCATGGCCGGTACACTGAAACTTTAGGCGATCAAAATAGCCACTCGACGATTCTCAAAGTGCTCCTAGTGATCATAAGGCTCGCCTTTCTTCACTTTTTCAGTTTTTTTGTTTCTTTTTGCCTTTTTGTGTCCTTGCTTTGCTCCTCAATCCATATACCTGAAAATCAAGGATTTAATATCAGATTACGAAACAAATTAAGCATTTGAGGACATTAAATCTATATAAACAAAGCCCCAAATGATTCCAAATCTCAGATTCATCATGAATCTATTGTGGCTAAGAGATTCTATAGAAAGTGTCCCATCTCCTTATTCCATAGAATGGTATGGATTGGCTCCATTCTTGTTATGCTTATGTTGATTGTAGAACCCTAGTGGTTAAGTTTCAGTTTCCAAATGAGCTCGTCCTAGAGTGGAAAGGGGGTAAATTCTATGCCTATGGGTTAGTTTGCTTCTTGTCTGAAAGCTAGAAAAATGATTTCTAAAGGTTGTATATATCATCTTGTTTGGGTTAGGGATACAAATTCTGAAACACATATTTTTGAGTCAGTCCCCATTGTAAATGAGTTTCTAAAAGTGTTTCCCGATAATCTACCTGGTGTTCCTCCCGATAAGGAAATGTACTTCTGTATTGAACTTCTCCCAGATACACAACCAATCTCCATTCCTCCTTACTGTATGGCTTTGGAAATATTAAAGGAATTAAATGAGCAATCAAAAGATTTGTTGGATAAGGATTTCATCCGAGTAAGTATCTCTCTATTGGGTGCTCCAGTTTTGTTTGTTCGTAAGAAGAATGGTTCTCTTTCAATGTGTATTAATTAGTGGCAACTGAACAAAGTTACCAATAAGAATAAGTATCCTTTTTGAATGATCAATGATCTGTTTGATCAACTCCAAGGAGGGAGTTACTTCTCTAAGATTTACATCCGATCAAGTTATCACCAATTGAGGGTGAAAAAATGTGACATTTCGGAGATGAATTTTTAAAATTGGCATGGTCACTATGAGGTTTTGGTATTGTCATTTGGGTTGACTAATGCTCCAGTCGCATTCTTGAACTTGATGAATAAAGTGTTTTTACAATACCTTGATATGTTTGTCATTGTGTTTATCGATAATATGTTGATTTACTCACGAAGTGAAGATGGGAAGGTAGATCATTTGAGAATTATGTTGCAAGTCCTCAAGGACCGAAAACTATCTACAAAGTATAGTAAATGCAACTTTTGGTTGAGATTCATGGATTTTCTTGGTCATATTGTTTCTTGTAAAGGTATTAAGGTAGATCCTAAGAAGGAGGATGCAATTAAGAATTGGCCTAGACCTTTGTCCCCTTCAGATATTCAAAAATTTTTGGGTTCGGCCGAATATTATAGAAGGTTTATGGAATAGTTTTCTTTGATTGCCTATCTATTGATTATATTAACCCAAGAGAAGGTTATGTTCTTATGCTCAGAAGCATGTGAGAAGAGTTTTCAAGAATTGAAAGATAAGGTTAACTCCGCTCTGGTGTTGACTTTATCGGAAGGATCTGATGGGTTTGTTGTTTATTGTGATGCTTCAAGGATTAGATTAGGGTGTGTTCCTATGTAAAATGGGAAAGTTATTGGCTATGCCTCAAGGCAACTTATGATTCACTAAAAGACTATACTACCAATGATTTGGAACTAGTGGATTTTTTTTTCTTTGAAGATTTGGAGGCATTACTTGTATGGTTTCTATGTTGATGTCTTTATTGACCACAAAAGTTTGCAATACATGTTCAAGCAAAAGGATCTAAATCTTCAACAACGTAAATGGCTAGAACTCTTGAAACACTATGGCATGAGTGTCATTTATCACCCGGGCAAATCCAATGTTGTAGCAATGCCTTAGGTTGTACATGTTGAAGATGATAAGAAAGAATTAGTTCGTGATTTCAAAGACTAGGTTATCTAGGTGTTCATTTGGTATATTCCGATGAGGGTGTTGTTGTTGTTCCAAATGGTTTGGCATCGTCTTTTGTGTTGGGTGTTAAAGTGAAGAAAAGTCTTTATCCAAGTTTGGTTGAGTTAGAGGAAGCGGTGCTTAAAAACTCTGTTGAGGCTTTCTCCCAAGGGGAGATGGTGTGCTTTAATAGCAAGTTCGTTTGTGTGTTCCTAATGTTGATGTTTTGAAGGAACAAATTTTATCGGAAGCCTATAGTTCTTATTATTCTTTTTACTCAAGAGACACAGGATGTATCGTGACTTGCGGAAGGTCTATTGGTGGAATGGAATGTAGAAAAATATTGTAGAATTTGTGGCTAAGTGTCCTAATTTTCAACAAGTGAAATTTAAGCATCAAAAGCTGGGAGGTTTGTCCTAAGATATTAGTTTTCCTACTTTGAAGTGGGACGATTTGAATATAGACTTTATTTTTGGTTTACCCTACACCCGGCGGTAACATGACTCTATTTGGGTTATTGTGGATCATATGAAGAAATCTGCTCATTTCATCCCCATCAAGGTTTCATATTTTGTGAAAGATTATGATACGTTGTATCTAAAGGAAATGGTTAGCTTGCATGGAGTATCACTATCGATTATCTCCGATTGTGTTATCCAATTTACTTCCATATTTTAGAAGTCTTTCCCAAAAGGTCTTGGTGCCCATGTAAAGCTTAGTATGGCCGTTCATCTTTAAACTCATGGGAAACCAGAGCGTACTATCCAAACTATGGAAGATATGTTGAGAGCTTATGTGATTGACTTTAAGAATAATTGGGATGATCATTTGCCTTTAATTGAATTTGCATATAATAATAACCATCATTCAAGTACTGGTATGGCTCCATTTGAGGCTCTTTATGGTAGGAGGTGTAGATCTCCTATACGTTGATATCAAGTTGGTAAGGTTTCTTGGATAGGGCGTGAGTTAGTGCAGAATATTATGGAAAAGGTTCGGCTTATTTGAGAAAGGTTGAAAAATGGCTCAAAGTCAACCAAAGTCCTATGTCGATGTAAGAAGAAGAGATCTTGAGTTTGATGTTAATGATTGGGTTTACTTGAAAATTTTACCTATGAAGGGTGTCATGAGGTTTGGTAAGAAAGGGAAGCTTAGTCCTTGTTATGTTGGTCCTTATCAAGTTTTGAGGTGGATATGCAATGTGGCATATGAATTAGACTTGTCGTCCAAATTATCATCGGTGCATCTGGTATTCCATGTGCCCTTATTGAAGAAGTGTATCAGAGATGCAACCTTGATAGTGCCTTTATAAACTCTTTGTGTAAAGGAAAGTCTTTCGTATAAAAAAGTTCCAGTTGAGATTTTGGACCGGCAAGTTTGATAGTTGAGGAATAAATAAGTTGCATACGTAAGGTTTTGTGGAGGAATGAAACTGAGTCTAAAATGATGTCCCATATCCTCATCTCTTTGCTTCCGATCCTACTCTACCTTGAAGTATGTTGTTCATCCTTATGTTTCATTCATTCAGATTTATGTGTCTTAGACATTCTCATGTATTCCATATGGATGATTCTATGTTTTATGAAATGAGGTTTTCGTATGTTTTAGCTTGGAGTTGATTTTCCTCCTTGGTCATATGTTTTATGTGATTGCATTCATGTTGGGTTGGTTGATCTATTTCTCTTACCCCTTTTTATTCTAGATTGAGTCCCACTCGAGGATGAATGTTTCTAAGAGGGAGATATTGTAATACCTTGGATTTTTTTGTAAAAATGGAAAATATAGAATTTTTGTGTCTACTATTGTGTTCAACGGGTCCAGCCATAGAAGCTTTTACAGACCATAGAAGACATATGTAGAAAGTGGGTTGAATTTTTGGAAAAATCAAGTTTTAGTATCTCATTCTATGGTCGACCAAGATGGTCTGTCAAAATCTTTATGAGTCGCAGTTAGGTCTCACACAAAGGTCCAAGATTAGTGAAATTTTAAGGTCAAAACGGAGTTCTATGGTTGGGGTGTACGGACCGTAGAAGGTCCTACAAGCCATAGACCACTTTTGTCAAAATATGGATTGAAACTAGGCTCCAGTACTTTGTCTAAGTTGACCAGTATGGACTGTACTAAGTACAGTCCGTAGGTCACACACGTACAACAGTCTATCAGTTCATTTTCAGGGTTTTTAGGTCTTTTCCTTAAGTTTTTAATACCTAAGCTATGTCATTTTGACCTATATTATAAGCCGTATATTTCCTAAAACTACTCGTTCTAAATCAATCTCCTAAACCCCAAATTCCCTACCACATTTGTCCCTTCCAACTCCTTCAAGCTAAGGAAGAAGAAGCTAGGGTTTCAACCAAGGATCTTCAATTCACAATTGTTTCTGGGCTTTGATTATTAAGGTATGTTAGTATTCACAAATGAAGTCCTTTCCTCTATTGGGTCCTCACAGATCCCAATTTCACAAGTTCAATTCTTAATTCAAAGTTAGGGTTTTGCTCAATTGTTATGGGTTCTGCTAAATTATGTTTCGATTAGCTATTTTCTATCTTGTATTGAATGAATTGAAGTAATTACATGTTTTTGAGTTGAATTCATATGAACATATGCATGATCTATGATCTATGACTATGAACACATTATTAAATTTATGAACTATGAAATATGAATATATCAATATATGAAGATATGCATTTTTATGAAATTGGAGTATATGACTTGAAGAAGCTTTTAGATGGAAATATTTCAGACTTAGGGTTTCATAAGGTTGAAATATTTTTCACCTAAGTTGAATCAAGATTTAAATAGCTATTCTAAATGACTTTAGCTTGAATTACCAGCTTCATTGTGCCTTTCCATGGGTGATGAAATGAATACAATTGATGACTATTCTGTGGATTTTACTTAGTAGAAAGAGGATATGGAGATGGAAGTTGTCCCATTAATAGAGAGCGGGTTTCTAGTAGCAGTCTCCTTGTCCCTTGATGCTTATCGTGACCAACGACACGTGTTACAATTTGGGTGTCTACAATCGTGCAATAGTATAATAACCCAACCAAGGGTTGGGATCGTCCCAAGGGAGTGGTTTTGAGAATTTATAGAAAAATTAAATTTCGTTGCAACTAGTAGTAGCTAAAGAAGTTAACGAGTAAAAACATAGTAAATTAAGGTGGTGACACAAAAGTGTCAAATATCAAATTGGAGGTTTTAACACAAGTAAGCAAAAATAGTAAAAATAACAAAGAAAATCTAACAATGAGAGGGGGAT
>JAJTWQ010000610.1:0-45687 GCA_029007595.1 Solanum commersonii
AGGGTCATTTATATTGTAATGTCAAATGAGATGATACCACTACTCCAAAGGTCATTTTTAATTATATTGTCAATTGAGACGATACCGCCACCCAGTATATCACCTATGTTGTCAGGTGAAGCATTATATTCGTTCTGTACCAAGGATGGCATCATCGAAGTTAAGATCACGCATTGCAAGAGAAAGAAATCATGCATTGCGGTAAAAGATCCATGCATCACAGGAAAGAAGTCATGCATTGCGGGAAAAGATTCATGTATCGCGGGAAGAGATTCATGTATTTCAAGAGAAGGTTCATGTATTGCGGGAGAAGGAATTCATGCATCGCGAGAAAAGATTCATGCATTGCAAGAGAAAGATTCATGCATCGCGGGAATATACTCATGCATTGCAAGAGAAAATTCATGCATCGCGGGGAAAATATTCATGCACTGCAAGAGAAAGGAGTCATGCATCGCGAGAAAAGATTCATGCATTGCAAGAGAAGATTCATGTATCGCAAGAGAAGATTCATGCATCGCGGGAAAGGAGTCATGCATTGCAAGAGAAAAGAGTCATGCATTGCAAGAGAAAAGATTCATGCATTGCAAGAAAAGATTCATGCATTGCAAGAGAAGATTCATGCATCGCGGGAGAAGGGTCATGCATTGTAAGAGAAAGAGTCATGCATTACAAGAGAAAGGTTTACCCATCACCAAAAGATCAACATTAACTGCATCATTTTTCTCTGCAAAAACAACATCAAGAGAACCACCAACAACGACATGAAGAGAACTATCAACATATTACATCAACCTGCTTTACTACTTTGACATTAAATAAAGAGTAGATTGATTATATTGCAAATATGAGACACAAGCGTTATTTGTTTTACGTCAAACCCGAAGGAGTTGACGTCAAATGTTCAAAGAGAGAAATTAAGTGTTAACACGGTAAAAGACACTATCTTTCCATTTGAATTGCATTTTTATGCTAATGAGTTTCATCTCATTCTTTGTCGAGAGCATCCGAAAGGATGAATTCTCAAAACAAACCACAGGTGTGGACGACATCAAAAGGGATGCAGCACAATGTGAAACGTTTTCTTAGCAGCAAACTGGGACATAGTCCAAAGAGGAGTGTCAAACTCTTAGGACGCGAGCAGAGGAGCGACTTCCACCACAATCAAACCACACCCCTATCAGAAGGCATGTAGGTTTTTCTTTAGGTGTCCTAGTTTTAATTTCGCATTCGGAAATTTTCGATCTCCACCAGAGGCATCTTTCCAATATGAGTGGCAATGCTCTAAGAGCTTTAGAAATTATGTCCGTGTAAGTTCTTAATTATGAGTGTGAAGCATGCCACATTTATGGCTAAGAGGTTGCAAGCCTTTTTTTCATACTCGACTAATTCGTCACTCTCCCAAAACTGAAGAATATCTTAGCATAATAGATTTCCTTCTCAACCGATAGAGTCGAACTAAAAGCATCCCGATTCCCTAAGTTGAGAGATATGTAGGCGAGATCAGTGTTGAAAACTCGATTGTATTCTGACATTCACTCTTAAATCTTATTTTCGAGCATTCTGGTGCTTTCATAATTCGATATCAGGAGACTTTAGAATCTTTCAAAATCATGCATGAAATCAAGCGTACCAAACTAAAAGTGGCCTAAATTCTCATATAGCCTAAGATATGTAGGAAATCCACTTCCGGGGTTTGGCCATAATTACTAAAGTCCGCACCAAAATCCCTTTACATAGAAGATGAAGAAGTGGTCAGTCAAAATTAGATTCGTCAATTTCATTTGCCTCGAATTTCTTTCATCAATCTAAGTCAAACAAGAGACAATTATTGACACCCAATTTTGGACCTCCACAATACAAATTAATCATCGAGCTTCTTAAATTTCAAACGATTTGAAATAATTAGTTTTTATTAAGTTCAAAATATTTTTCAAGTTACCTTTAATTAATTCTATTGTTTTTATAATTTTTAAGTAATATATATGTTTTATATAATTTCGTATATAATTAGTATATTTCATAAGCATTTCGAAAATCATCTCAATTTTTTTTTAAATTTTGATAAGTATTTCATTAAATTAGTTTAGTTTAAATTATGGTTATAATTTTGAATCATTAGTTTACAATTATGTTAATTATTTTATTTCATTAAGATTAAGAAGCTAATTAATTAATTTATGTTAATTCATCTTATTTAGTTTTTTAACCGAATTCATTAATTAACTCGAGTTGGCTAGGTCCTTAATTCAATGGCTATAAATTGCAATTTTAGTCACTTTCCCTAACCTTGTCTTCACTCTTTGTAAGTCCCATTTTGGGCCTTGCATTCCCAACTTTCAGCCAACTAATTATTACAACAATAACCTCTGCCCAACACTCTTATAACAAAATAATTCCCAGCCCAATCCCACAAAGACCCACCCCATATAATACTTACAGCAACATCAACAGCTCAACAATTCCCATTCTCCAATAACCCAACCCATTATCAACAATCCAAATTCCAGCAACATGCGTACAAAAACAACCCACAACATACACCCCAAACCGACCCCCGTACATTTCACCCTTCTTCACGCAGTAAAATGACAAAAAACGAGCCAGCATCCTAGAAAATCGTACAGCTGGCAGCAGGCACGCAACTGTCCCATTTCCTCTTTTGGAATGAGACGAAACTTGCAAGAAAAAGGGTCTTTGGCCGATTTGGTGAAAAGGAATTAGGAGTTTTGAATTTTAAAATAGACTCTATTCTTGAAAAATTGGACCGAAATTCCCCAAAAAAAATAATCCGAACCCTCATTCCTCTCTATATAACTCTTTACTGCTTCAATGTGGAGAGGGGGGGGGGGGAGAAAGTTTTTTGAAAGATATTTTAATTGGAAAAAAATTAGAGTCAAGAAAGGAGAAATTTTTAAGAGGGAGTTAGTCTAAAAGAAGAAAACTCACTGAATATATCCAGCTATCTGTTACATACGAATTTTTGAACGTTAGAGACCATAATCCAGATTCTTGTGTAGTGCTTGTTCTTGCTTGTTTCGGGTTTGGTCCTTGGAATAGTATTACGGTGGTGAAGTTGTTGTTTCCCTTGCTCATTTTTTTATCTCAAATCGCTGCTCCAAAAGAGGTAATCTTCTCTCTTACTTGCCTCTTCTTATTTACCTAGTTAGCTTGTCTGTTTCATAAAGTAGCTAGACATCATTTTATTTTAGCTTTGAGTTTTCTTCTGTGTTGATTCTGTTTTTGGATGTTTGTAGTTATTTTTAGTCCTTTTAGTTCCAAGTCGGTTTGAATGCTGGGATTATATAGTGCATTTGGTTAACATCTTGGATTAGTTTAGTACTGTATATGCTAAGGTTAGCCAAAGCCGTTGTTTTACACATTTTCTTTGCTGGTTCTTTTATGTCGAGATTAGATTTTAGGAGTTAACACTATTTATTTGAGTGTGTTAACTGTTGTACTCCTTGTGTGACATTTTACCCTTTCAAAATTGCTGCAAAAATCCTAAAAGCTTAAGCAATTTTATTTCTCTTCGTCATTGTCATAGATAAAACTTTTGATTATGTAAAGGCTTAACTTTTCATGTTCTACTTTGTCTTGCTTTGATTCTCATGCCTAATATGTTTTCAAGCATGACTGTTCTTCATTTAGCTTGTTACTGATTGTGTTGCCTATCCATGCTTGCATCTTTTCCTCATGTTCGAGTTTTGCAAATTTGATTTAATCATTTAAGAGGTGTGACTACAACTTTGGTAAAGTAGGTTGTAGTCTATAAGATATTGCTTAGCTCTTAATCTCCTGTTTTAGCCCTTGTTCCTATAACTAAAATTGACCTTTGTGTTCAATATAGTTGTGTTATTTTCCATGATGCAGCATAGTCATTTTGAATATGGATTTTTGTTTTCGAAATGTCTCTGTCCAGCTGTTGCTTTTCATATATTATGTATGAGTTTGATTAATCTTTGATTAAAATGTTTTTCATATGACTTTAGATTTCGTGGGTTTGGTCATTGTATTCTTTGAAATGGCTCAAAGTTAGTGATGAGTATCTGTCTAGCAATATCAGTATTTAGGTTGTATCCTTATTTAATTTTAAGTCGTGGCTACTCACCTCTTCTTCTTATATTTTTTGAAAACCCACCTATGTAAAATGATTTGTGTTACTAAATACTACCTGCCTTATTTGATTATAATGTTGTTTTAAAGATGCAATAGGTGGCTCGATTTTTATTTTTTTCCAGTAACTTAAGTACATTGTTGATTGTAGGTCTCTTTTAAAATTTGATCACTTGATTTCTTGCCTTTGCTATCCTAAGCACATAATCATTATCTTACTTTCATTGTTCGGATATTTTTGGTGAAGTTTGTTATGAATGTTAGTTTGTTCGTATGTGCATATATGTCTTCTTTGCGTCGATTAATTCGAGTAGTTGAATGATAGCTTCACTTTATTTTTATTTTTATTTTTCCCCTCCATTAAGTTTATTATTCACTCCATGTCACTTTCCTTTTTCGCTAATTTTTCCCCTTTTGTTTGCATGTGAAATTTGCCCCCGAGTCCTCATGGACTGTTTCTCCTATCCTTGCATCTTCTTATTGGGCCACGGAGGCTCAATTTTCTCCTATTCGAGTCAGCCGGCTATAAAAAATCAACGAACAGGTCCCGGAGCCTAAAAATATGCATCGAATTGGAGGGTTGAAGGAATTGGGCATAAAAGCCCACTTTTATTTTAAAAGTTGTATTTTGTTACTTTTGGGCCTAAGCTCTTTGCATTTTAATTATCATTATGTGTTAGTTATTAAGACAGGTACAAGGAGACAAGGATTGGGCCAAAGGCCCTAAGAAAGTCAAAATTCCATTTGGCCCAAAATGAAAATAGGCCCAAGTACTAGCCAGGCGGACAGATCTAGACTTGGGCCCAAACCTTCTTTCCCTATCTCAGTTATTTGTTATTACGTGTTTTATGTGTTAATTTAATCTTAAGGCCAACAATTCAAATCCCCGAGAGACCCTCGTTTCGATTTAATAAATTTAAACCAGTCATCTCTTAACAAGACTTAAAGAAATAATTTTATAAGATAGTTCACTTAAATAATATTTAAATATTTCCCCTTTTAAAATAGTTCTAATTATAAAAATAGTTCAATTTCGCAATTTAAGTTAAATTATTTAGCCAAATAATTAATTATCGGATAATCGCGTATTAGTGGACATTACGAGTGCTTTCAAACCTTTTGCGAAATTCTAATAAGAACCCCGAACCCCTTTTAAGTTTTCATTAGATTCCTGTTTTAGTGTTTTGAAAACAATGGTTTTCTTAACTTTTCTTAAACATTAAGTGGCGACTCTTAAAACCGGTCTAAGTATATTTTCTCAATAAAACAAAAGGGAAGCTTAGTCCCTATTATGTGGGCCCATATCATATTTTGTGGCGTATTGATAAAGTTCCTTATGAACTTGATTTTCCTAATGACTTAGCATCGGTGCATCCAGTTTTCCATGTTTCCTTGTTAAACATCCATAGTACCATTAGAGAGTCTTGGTATAAAGGAGAGTCTTTCTTATAAAGAGGTCCCGGTTGAGATTTTAGACCAACAAGGCTGAAAGTTGAGAAACAAAAAAGTTGCTTACATGAATGTTCGTTGGAGGAATCGGTTAGTTGACGGTGCAACTTAGGAGGCCAAGGCCGATATGATGTATCGATACCCTCATCTTTTTTTTCCTCCATCCCTACTCTAGCTTGAGGTATTTAGTTCCTCATGGTTCACTCTTTTGATTTCATGCGTCTTAGTTTTTCCCATGTTTCCTCATATATGCATGCTCATGAAAACTTGCTTTTGAGAAAATCAGTTACCTTGATTGATTTCTCCATATTTATATGCATTTGTGTATGAGTTGTATGTAGGACTTACAAAATAATGTTATCAATTTTTACTCCTTGGATATGTGCATTTTTGTGATTGCATTCATGTTAGGTGTTAGATCTTCTTCATGTTGGGTGTTAGATCTTCTTCGTACTATCCTTATGATTTATTGAGTTCCATTTGAGGACGAATATTCCCAAAAGGGAGATATTGTAACACCTCATATTTGGAAAAGAAGGAAAATGTAGTTTTTGGGCTGGTGTCTGTAGATGATTCTACGGGCCGTAGATAGAAATCGTAGGAACTGGGGAAAATATTTTTTTTGAATTAAGTCCATGTATACTTTTTATGGTTCACTAGGATGATCTGTCAACCTTCATACGAGTCATAGATAGGTCTCACAGGTGAGTCCCAAACATAGTGAAATTTCGAAGGTAAAAGTTGGGTTCTACGGTTGGTATGTACGGTTTGTAGGAAGACCTACGAGTCATACATAGGGTTCGGTCAAAAATTGATTAACATTTGAAACCCCAGTAAACCATCTACGGTCGACCAGTACAGTCCATAGAAGGACCTATGGACTGTAGAAGGACCTATAGACCGTAGATCAAATCGTAGATGGGGGCTCGACAATTATTTTAAAAGGAGCTTTTGGGTCTTTTCCTGATTATTTTGACTCAATATTATGTCATTTTACCTTCTATCCTAAGCCACATATAAAAATTTTAAGCCCCCCAAATCAAACACATTCAACTCATTCTCCTAATTCCCTAAAACTCACCAAAGTCACCCTCTCAAATTTTCTCAAGACTAAGGAAGAAGAAGAAGAGCTAGGGTTCATTCAAGTCTCCAATTCACCATCTTTCTTGGGCTTTTAACATCAATGTATATTAGTATTCAGCTATGAAGTCCTTTCCTCCATAAGGTTCTTAAATTCTCCAATTTTATAAGGTAGATTGCCCAAACAAAGTTAGGGTTTTATTCAATGTTCATGGGTTCTTTTCAATCTTGATCAAATTGATTGTTTTCTTTATATTTATGCATGAGTTGAAGAAATTACATATTTTGGAGTTAAATCTATATGAACCCATGCTTGGCCCATGGATTTTAGACTATGAGCATATGATTAAGTTTATGAACTATGAATTATGAATATATGAAGATATACATGTTCTTTTTTATGGAATTGATATGAATGATTTAAGGGTGCTTTGAGAATAAAATGTTGTTGTTATTGTTGTGAATGGTTATTCTCACATGAAGGATTCATAGAGTTGAAAGGTTTTCTCAACTAAATTTGAATCACAATTTAGGAACTATTCTAAATGAACTCTAGCTTGGATTGGCTACTTAATTGTGACTTTCCATGGATAATAAGATGAATATGATTAATGACTATTCCGTTAGATTTATGCTAGCACTGACAGGACTGGTGGCGATTACCCATGTCCCATAACTATGTGCCACCATAGGTTTGTCTTAGATACACATTAGTTAGTGGAACCACTTTAGCTCAAGTTTATGGTTCTTACCTTGGCAAGTAAAGACATATCTTTTCGGTGTGAGATAGACACCAGATTTCATGTTATAACTTACATTGTCTATGTCGCTTAATGGCTAACTTCCCACAATACTGAACTAAGGTTACTTTCTAAAAGTATCTCAAATGTGTTTTAAAGATAAGCTTGCATTGACCATGATTATGCTTATGTTTTCTAACAAGTTATTTTTATAATTTATCTTGGTTATTGCATGTGATGTGAAGTCCTTTTTAGCATAATTTCATAACCCTTATGCATTGCAATCATATTGATTACATTCCATGTACTAATGCATACTTGTCCCTATATTGTTTCACTAATGTAGGGTCTGACGCTCCTATTCTGCACACTTGTCGCTAGTTGATCCTTCAGAGATTTTGTAGATTTGTGAGTCCTCATGTTCCGAGGACCGAGACTCTTTTATTGCTTTATGTAATTTTTGTTTCAGACTTGTATGTGATGTATGCGTTTAGTCTCAATCACTTTCCTTATGATGTATTAGATCAGATGGCTTTGAGACTTATGTTAGACTTTCGATGTTGTCAAACTCTTTATGATATAAGATTGTCTTTTACATTCTTGAAATTCTATTATCTTGTATGATGTATTCTAGGTGTCTTGTGTAGGGCCTCTTGGGGTCCTATACGCCATGTTAATCCTAGGATATACTTTGGTCATGACAAATTTGGTATTTAACACAAAGTTTTGAAAGGTCCTAAGAAGTCTCTAAGCCACATCAAGTAGAGCTTTGTTCATAAGTGTGAAACGTGCCACATTTATGAATAGGAATCTATAAGATGTTTATGAAATTCTACTTCTTTCATTCCTCTAAAGTCGTGTGATAAAGTGTAATTCTGTAAGTCTCTCTCTTAATACTTATCTGATGTTTTTTAGGATATGGCTCTTCGAAGAGCATACGTTAAGAGGAATGTGAATGAGAATGTGGAACGAGAAGCTCCTCAAGTTCCGGCCGACCCTTTGGCTGAACAAGTGACTAATGTGAATTTTAGGGCTGCTTTTCAAGTGTTGGCTCAAGCCATGATGACTCAAGCCAATAGGGAGGTTGTGGTCCTTGTGAACCCAAATATAGGTACAAAGATAACTAGAGTGAGGAAATTTACAAGAATGAATCCTCTGGAGTTTCATGGTTCAAAATTTGAGGCAGATCCTTAAGATTTCATTGATGAGGTGAATAAGGTGTTTATGATCATAGAAGTGACGCAGGTGGAAAAAGAGGAATCGATCGCTTATTAATTTACAGGTATTACTCAAGTTTTGTTCAACCAATTGAAGGAAGAGGGGGCGGTTGATGCGGGCCCTCTTAATTAAGAAAAGTTTAAGGTTGCTTTCCTTGATAGGTTCTTTTCCTTTGAGATGAGAGTGGGAAAGGTAATAGAATTCATCAACCTTCATTAAGGAAATATGAGTATGAAGGAGTATGCATTAAAGTTCATGCAATTGTCTAGATATGCTCTAACTATGGTTGTCGATCCAAGGCCAAGGATGAGCAAGTTTGTTTCGGGAGTGTTCGAGATGGTGGTTAAAGATTGTCTTACCTCCAAGATCACCAATGATATGGACATTTCTCACCTAATGGTTCATGCTCAACAAATTGAAGAGGCAAAGCTTAATGAAAGGTCTAGGTAGGCAAAGAGGGCAACGACGGGTGATGGTGTAACGACCCGTTTGGTCGTTCTGAGTACTAGAGCTTTTTATTTCATAAAGTACTTTCCGATAGATTTTAAATAGGTACTTTGGACTATTCGTAACTACAATTATGAATTTAGTGGGGTAGTTTTAATAATTATTTTAGTTGGTGGTGAAAGGAGATATATTAAAATTAATAGTGGACCACTTTTACCGCTTTTTATAAGTAGCTTCATATAATAATTAGGGTTTACTAATTTTGAGTGGTTAATTAAAAGAAAAGAGGGCTTGACGGTTGGGCACAAGCGGTAATGGAAAAGGTCGATTCAGGTAACCTAACTTACGCTTTCAATTTGGTTTACATATAATTATCTCTTGGTGGCTGTATGATTAAAGCTTGGTGAATAGATAACAATTAGAAACTATTTTATAATTAAAGATTGGATAATAGATAGTAGCGTTAGGTTGGGTTGGAGGTGAAACTGTCAGGCAAGAATTTATATTATTATTATAATGTTAGAGGTAAGAGAATTAAGGTGTTGCATCCATATATGCGTGTATATTATATTTTAATGGAAAGTAACTAACTAATTACGTGATTGTGGTTGATATATTTTGGACAGAAATAGTGGATTGACCATGTAACTAAGGGAATCTTTGTACAAGGAATTAATGATGCTATTGATTAGACTAATGATGAGTTAAGAAGGGATAGAAAGGATGAATTGTTAGTCGGAAAAGTCATGCATATAATTCTGTCTTCGTTACTCTTGTTGTTTCTGTTGGAAATTCCAAATTCCTCAATTTAATCAAAATTACTAATGAATACAATCACCTTCAATTATCCATCATAAGCTATATGAGATGTTGTACGTACGGCCTGTGTGTTGGGTTGAAGTTTGATTGTAAGATATTATATAATAAATCAAGTTTTGATATGTTAAGATAGATAATTAAATATTAGGTGTATCTAATTATTTAAATTCCATTAAAGATATGCTAATGGGAGAAATTAAGACTTATCCATATGTTTGAACTTTAGGAAATTGATTATAGAAATTAGGTGAGTTTTTGGGTCTAGGTTAGACTAGAATAATATGAATGTTTATAGACTCGCTAACTTACAAATTATGCATATATATTTGATAGATTGGAAAGGTTTGGAGGCATTGAGGAAAGGAAAAGTGTTGGAGAAGTAACTTGCTTGACTTCAGTTCTTCGATGGAGGTAGATTATGGTTTATTCTATTTGATAGATAAACTCCTAATAGCGATTGATATGCATTGAATGATATTATGCAGTTCTCTATGTACTAGACTGTGTGATTGTGTGGCTTGATTGTGTGGTTTGTGATTGGTCTAAAATCCTGAGACCGTGAGATTTATAACCTGAAAACCTCTCTATCGAAGTGATGCCTTGAATAAAGAAGGCTTGATGTAATATTATTAATGAATTGAAAAGTGGTGATAATAAATGATAAATTAATAATATTTTTGGATCGGAGTGTCACGTTCCGACACGATATTTTTGGATCGGAGTGTCACGTTCCGACACGATATTTTTGGATCGGAGTGTCACGTTCCGACACAGTATTTTTGGATCGGAGTGTCACGTTCCGACACGATATTATTGGATCGGAGTGTCACGTTCCGACACGATAACATTAAAGGAAAAAGATATTGAATTAACTTAATGTACTCAATCTTAATAAACGCATTTCCCAAACGAGTGTGATATGGAGGCATGAGTCCTCGTGTGTGTGCTTGATATTGTGATTGATTGCGTACTTGCTTCAACTGTCACTTGTTCATGTTGTGGTTTCTTATCACCTGCTAAGTGCTATAGTTGACTTTATACTATTATTCATTGTATATTAGTTTCTATTTTGGGTTGGCCGATGATACCTACTCGGTACATGTTGCCCCGTACCGAGACCTACTGTATTTTCTTTTGTTTTCCTTTTATGGAGTGTGCGAGTGTACAAAATAATTTGACTCGCCCTCGGCCTCTAGCGTCTCAAGATATCAGGTTTAAGGGTGAGCTATTTATTCGAGCTTGTGTTCGATTCTCTTGATCATGGCATGATGTCCTTAATTTTCGGACATAAACTATTTTATTCATTTATTTTGGTGTCGTTAGTAATCTTAGACTTAGTATTTGAAGATTAGACGTCCTTGATGTGATGACTTTCAGGTTTTGGGGATAAGGTGTAATAGATTTTAGAGGTTGATTTGATTGGTTACTTTAACAAGTTGTGAGCTTCCGCATTTTATTGTTATTTGGAGTTGAATTATTGATATATGTTGGGGTTTTAAGTTCCTTGGTTCGCCCACTTAGGAGGTTAAGTGTGGGTGCCACTCACGACTCGTTTTGGGTCGTGACAAATGGTAACTTTTCACATTCGAGGTTTGATGGACATAGTCATTCTAAGTTCCCACAAAGATTTTCTAGTCAAAGTTCCTCCAATGCTCCGGCTCCTAAATTCAACAAAGATAGGGTGTCTAACCGTAAGCCTCAAGGAGGATATTGTGGTGGATCTTCATTGTTTACTTGTGCTAGATGTGGAAGAAAGCATGAGAGTATATGTCTAGCCGGTTCCAATGCATGTTTTGTTTGTGGCAAGACGGATCATAAGATAACAGATTGACCCTCACTTGCTAAGAATGAAGGAGATAATCATCGACGGGCTCAATGTAACCCTTTGACGGGATCTAGTGTAAGTCAGAAGTAAAACATACTTTATGCTCTTCAAACTCGTCATGAGCAAGAGGGTTTTCCCGATGTAGTTACTGATACGCTCAAATTACACCTCCCTAAAGAAACATAAGCGATCGTTATCAAGTAAATAACCTAACTTGTAGGTTGGGGTCAATCCCACGAGGAAAATGGTTTAGACTTTACTTTAACCAACAATTATATTCAATTAGTCAAATTACTTCCAAAAACAAGTAATTAAAAGGAGGGGGGGGGGGGGGGGTTTGTGAAACAAATTGTAAGAATTCAATAAATAATCAGTAATCAAAAGTCAGTTTTGGTTGTTATCAAGATGAGAGAAATAACTAGGGTATACGTGTTCCCCACAAGCTCATGACGCAGTAATCCTAGTAATAGAAATCCTTTCCTAGTGTACTACATGCAAAGTGATAAGTTAGGTATCTCTAACTCCTTGGTCCGGCATCTAGAGAATTTCACCCACACCTTGGTCCGGCTACGTGTGTATAATTTACTAACCCTTACCTTTACCTCATATTAGACATCGTAATAGATGTTTGGCTTAGTTATTACTTTGCACCAATCGACACTAGCCTATTAGATAGTATCACACTAAATCTATGTTGATAATTCTTATCTTGTTGATTACCTCTTTGGTCCGGCAAGTAGCAACAAGACGAGTTTTAACGCATGCACTCGTTAAAAAGACTTCCAAATGAAAGAATTATCAATGTATGCAAAACACTATTCAAGAATTGTTTATTTACTATTCATACTTTGTTAATAGCTCATGGTTCCCACAACCCTAGTTGTGGAGTTTAGTTACCCATAATCATATGAACACAATTCATTATTTTAGATGAAAGAATTATGAACTTACGTAAGAAAAATAATAAACCCAGAAATTCAACTTGAATTTCAACACCAAAATCTTCAAAACAAACTTAGGAAATTAAGAATTGCTAAAGTTGCAAGTTCATCTCCCAAGTCAAGAACTAGAATAAAATAATAATGTCTAGCCCCCAAAAACAAGGTTTACATGCCCTATTTATAGAAAACAAGTCCTAAATTAAAAGGAAAACAAAATAAGGAAAGTTTGTTCAGGCACACGTCTTCATTCCACGAAACTGGACTCACGGACCGTCAATGGATCTACGGTCCGTGAGTCCCTTTCGTCAGCCAGGACTTAGAAAATATTTTAGCTTCTCTGAAGCAAACGATGGAGTTGCAGTACGGACCGTAGATCGATCTACGGTCCGTCAATACCTCTTCGTAGCTCCATACTTCGAATTTTTCAAATATTAGGTACTGGAACCCTCGCAGTATCAATCTACGGATTAACGGTACGGTCCGTAGATGGATCTACGGACCGTCAATGGCCACCGTGGTTCCACACTTGGTCAGATTTCCCTAATTTGCCTTACATGCCTTGTCTGCTGATCTATGACCACCATCTACGAAGCATCAATGGACCTATGGTCCGTAGATCACCTCCGTAGATGCCCTTTTCTACATTTCTTTCAGCTGTCTCTTTACTTCCGCGCCTGAACATCTTTCCTACATAATATGATAAAAACACATAAAAACCAATACAAAAAGGCCCTAGACACACACAACTTGTAAGTGATATGTATTAGAAATACCGTAAACTCACAGTATATCAGTTACCGATATGTTGAAAGTGTTTCATCTTGAAGTTTATGCTCTGCTTGATTCCGGTGCTACCTTGTCTTTTGTGATGCCATATGTGGCAAATAGTCTTGATATTTCTCCGAATGTGTTTTTAGATTCTTTTTCTATCTCTTATCCTATTGGTAAGTCTATTGTAGCTAAGATAATCTATAGAAATTGTCCCGTCTCCTTATCCCATAAATTCACTCATGTAGATCTTATAGAGAATGATATGTTAGATTTTGATGTTATTGTTTGTATGGATTGGTTCCATTCATGTTATGCTTTTATTGATTGTAGAACCCGAGTAGTTAAGTTTCAGTTTTCAAATGAACCCATCCTAGAGTGTAGTGGGGGAAATTATATGCCAATGGGTCATTAGTTTCTTGTCTTAAAGATATAAAGATTATTGCTAAGGGTTGCATATACCATCTTATCCGGGTTAGGGATACAGATTCTGAAACCCCTACTCTTGAGTCGTTCCCTGTTATTAATAATTTTCAGAATTATTTCTTGATGATTTATCCGGTGCTCCTCTTGAAAGGGAAACATACTTCAGTATTGACATGTTCCTAGATAGGCAATCTATCTCTGTTCCTCCTTACCGTATAGCTCCGATATAACTTAAGAAATTGAAAGAATAATTGAAAGATTTGTTGTATAAGGTTTCATCTGATCGAGTATCTCTCCAAGGGGTGCTTCAGACTTATTTATTCGTAGGAAGGATGATTCCCTTCGTATGTGCATAGAGATAGCTGTTATAGAGAAGTCTTATTGTGACATCTAATTTTTTTTCTCATTTTTTGTCCAGTGATTAATTAATTACAAAAATTGTGGAACCTGGCAATAATAACAAGGATCAAATCCACAAGTTTGCACAGAGTTGCCAAATGTGAGGCACCATTTGAGTGAAATTGATTATCAAATGCGAGATGTCATGTTAGGAGGCACAATTGAAGAGTTGTTTTTCTCTGATAAGTAGATATTCTACTTACTTGAATAGAGAATTTGAGCTTGAATAAGAACTTAAGACTGACAATAACTTCTTTTATCGTAGATTCCATTGACCTTTTATTTTCTTCTTTATATATAGGAAGGAAGATTATGTGAAATGTTATGATGGTTGATTATTGGGAGAAAACTGAAAAGGATAACTTTTATAAGAGAGATTTTATCCTCTTTGGATTTGAAATTCTATATCTAAATGATGTTTTTGTGTTAAAATATATGTATATTTTATATTTTATTTATTTCTTGTCTTCACAAGGTAGATGTAAGGTGTGCACACATATCAATTTCATATACAGTCATGCAATCATCAAATTTATTATGAAAAATCAAAGTTAATATGAAACTAGGACCACAAATCCTCTATAAATATTGAAGGCTTTAAGATTTTATTTCATCACATTTTGAGCATTATCTCATCGAGGTTAGTTTAATTAGTTCTTAATCATCTGCGAAAATTCACTAATCTGTTGTGTATATATATACACTCAAATCTCTTTATAATTGCATCATCTATCATTATTTATTGTCATAGAGATAACTGTTATAGAGAAGTCTTATTGTGACATTTAATTTTTTTTCTCATTTTCCCGTGATTAATTAACTAGAACTATGGCTTGTGGTAATAAAACAGGGATAGAATGCGTGAGATTTGCACGAAAATGACAAATGTGAGGCCCCAGTTGAGTGAAATTGATTATCAAATGCAAGATATTTTGTTAGGACACACAAATGAAGAGATGTTTATATTCTACTTACTTGAATAGAGTATTTGAGTTTGAATATGAACTTAAGACTGATTAACTTCTTTTATTGTAGATACAATTGATTAATTTTTATTTTCTTTTCTATCTATATATGGGAAGGAAGATTATGTGAATTTCTATGATGGTTGATTATTGGGAGAAAAACTGAAAAAGATAATTTTTATACGAGTGATTTTATTCTCTTTGAATTTGAAATTATATGTCTAAATGATGTGTTTGTGTTAAAGTATATTTATGTTTTCTTTTTTTATTTATTTATTGTCTTCACAAGGTAGATTTAAGGTAGTCACACATAATAATTTCTTTACAGTCATGTAACCATCATATTTATTATGAAAAATCAAAGTTTATATAAAACTAGGACCACAAATCCTCTAAAAATACCAACGGCTTTAAATTTTTATTTGATCACATTTTGATCATCATCTTATCGAGGTTAGTTTAATTAGTGCTTAATTATCTGTGAAAATTCAGTCATCTATTGTGTAAGCATACACAGTCAAATCTCTCTATAATCGCATCATATTTTGTTATTTATTGTTATAGAGATAACTATTATAAAGAAGACTTATTGTGACATCTAATTTTTTTTTTATCTAGTGATTAATTAATTACAAAAATTGTGGCACCTGGTAATAATAACAGAAATCGAATCCAGGAGATATGCATGGAGCTGACGAATGTTTGGCACCATTTGAGTTAAAATGATTGTCAAATGCGAGTGTTTATGTTAGGAGGCACAATTGAAGAGTTATTTTATATGCTAAGTAGGTATTCTACTTACTTGGATAGAGAATTTAATCTTGAATATGAACTTAGGATTGATAATAACTTATTTTATCGTAGATACCATTGATTAATTTATATATATATATATATATATATATAGAGAGAGAGAGAGAGAGAGAGAGGGAGCGAAAGGATGATTATGTTAATTGTTATGATGTTTGATTGTTGGGAGAAAAACTGAAAAACATAATTTTTATAAGAAATATTTTTTTTAGTTGGATTTTAAATTCTACATCTGAATGATGTATTTGTGTTAAAGTACAAGTATGTTTCTGTTTTATTTTTTATTATCTTCACAAGGTAAAAGTAAGGTGTGCACTCATATCAATTTCATATAATTTCATGTAACCATCAAATTATTATGAAATATCAAAGTTTATATGAAATTAGGACCACAAATCCTCTATAAATACCGGAGGCTTTAACATTTCATTTAATCACATGATTACCATCATCTCACCGAGGTTAATTTAATAGGTGCTTAATTATCTGTAAAAACAATTCAGTGATCTATTGTGTAAACATACACAGTCAAAACTCTCTGTAATTGCATCATCTATTGTTATTTATTGCCATAGAAATAATTGTTATAGAGAAGTCTTATTGTGACATATATTTTTTTCTCATTTTTTTGTCCAGTGATTAACTAATTACAAAATTGTGGCACTTGGTAATAATAACAGTGATCAAATTCACGAGATTTGCACGGAGCTGACGAATATGAGGCACAGTTTGAATGACATTGATTATCAAATGCGAGATGTTTTGTTAGGAGGCACAATTGAAGAGTTGTTTTTACCTGATAAGTATATATTCTACTTACTTGAATAGAGAATTTTAGCTTGAATATGAACTTAGGAATGATTATAAGTTCTTTTATCGTAGATATCATTGATTAACTTTTATTTTCTTTTCAATATATAGGAAGGAAGATTATGTGAATTTTTATGATGGTTGATTGTTGGGAGAAAAACTGAAAAAGATAATTTTTATAAGAGAGGTTTTATTCTCTTTTTATTTGAAATTTTATATCTAAATGATGTGTTTGTGTTAAAGTATAAGAATATTTTTCTGTTTTCATTATTTCTTGTCTTCATAAGGTAGATGTAAGGTTTAAACACATAATAATTTTATATACAGTCATGTAACCATCAAATTTATTATGAAAAATCAAAATTTATATGAAACTAGGACCACAAATCCTCTATTAATACCGAACACTTCAACATTTTATTTCCTCACATTTTGAGCATCATCTCACTGAGGTTAGATTAATCAGAGCTTAATTATCTGTGAAAATAAACTCATCCATTGTGTATATATATACAATCAAATCTCTCTATAATTACATATATTATTATTTATTAACATAGAGATAATTGTTATAGAAAGTCTTATTGTGACATCTAATTTTATTCTAAGTTTTTTCCGTGATTAATTAACAACAAAAATTATTGCACCTGGTAATAATTACGGGGATTGATTCCATGATATTTGAACAAAACTGACAAATGTGAGGAGCCATTTGAGTGAAATTGATTGTCAAATTAGAGATATTTTTTAGAACGCACAATTGAAGAGTTGTTTTATCTGATAAGTAGATATTCTACTTACTTGGATAAAGAACTTGAGCTTGAATATGAACTTAAGACTGATTATAACTTCTTTTTATTGTAGATACCATTGATTAATTTTTATTTTCTTTTCAATATATAAGAAGGAAGATAGTGTGAATTGCTATGATGCTTAATTGTCGGGAGAAAACCTAAAAAAGATAATTTTTACAGGAGAAATTTTTCTCTTTGGATTTTAAATTCTATATCTAAATGATGTGCTTATGTTAAAGTATATGTATGTTTTCTGTTTAATTTATTGATTTTCTTCACAAGGTAGATGTAAGGTGGGTACATATGAATTTCATTACAATCATGTAACCATCAAGTTTATTATGAAAAATCAAAGTTTATCTGAAATTAGAACCAAAAATCCTTTATAAATATCCAAGACTATATCATTTTATTTGATCACATTTTGAGCATCATCTCACCGAGGTTAGTTTAATTAGTGCTAAATTATCTACAAAAATTCACTTATCTTTTGTGTAAACATACACAGTCAAATTTCTCTATAATTGCATCATCTATTCTTATTTATTGTCATAGATATAACGGTTATAGAGAATAAGTCTTATTGTGACATCTAATTTTTTTTCATTTTTTTGTCTAGTGACTAATTAATTACAAGAATTGTGGCACCGAATAATAATAACATGGATCGAATCAATGAGATTTACAAAGAGTTGACGAATGTGAGGCACTATTTGAGTTAAGTTGATTGTCATATGCGAGATGTTATGTAAGGAGACACAATTGAAGAGTTTTATCTAAGAAGTAGATATTCTACTTACTTGGATAGAGAATTTGAGTTTGAATATGAACTTAGGACTGATTATAACTTCTTTTATCATAGATACCATTGATTAATTTTTATTTTCTTTTCTATTTATAGGAAGGAGGAATGTGTGAATAGTTATGCTGGTTGATTGTTGGGAGAAAAACTGAAAAAAGATAATCTGTATATGAGAGATTTTATTCTCTTTGGATTTGAAATTTTATATCTAAATGATGTGTTAGTGTTAAAGTATATGTATATTTTCAGTTTTATTTATTTATTTTCTTCACAATGTAGTTGTAAGGTGCGCGCACATATCAATTTCATTACAGTCATGTAACCATAAAATTTATTATGAAATATCAAAGTTTATATGTAACTAGGACCACAAATCCTCTATAAATACCGAAGGCTTTAATATTTAATTTTATCACATTTTGAGAATCATCTCACCGAGGTTAGTTTAATTAGTGCTTAATTATCTACAAAAATTCACTCATCTAGTGTGCAAACATACACAGGCATATCTCTATATAATTGCATCATCTATTGTTATTTATTGTCATAGAGATAACTGTTATAGAGAAGTCTTATTGTGACATCTAATTTTTTTTGTCCAGTAATTAATTAATTACAAAAATTGTTGCACCTGGTAAAAATAACAGGGATCAAATTCACGAGAGTTGCACGGAGTTGACGAATGTGAGGCACCATTTAAGTTAAATTGATTGTCAAATGGGAGATGTTATGTTAGGAGGCACAATTGAAGAGTTGATTTATCTGATAAGTAGATATTCTACTTACTTGGATATAGAATTTGAGCTTGAATGTGAACTTAGGATTGATTATAACTTCTTTTATCGTAGATACCATTGACTAATTTTCATTTCTTTTCTATATATAAGAAGGAAGATTGTGAATTGTTATGATGGTTGATTGTTGGGAGAAAAACTGGAAAAAAAAATTATTAGAGAGATTTGTTTCTCCTTGAATTTGAATTCTATATCTAAATGATGTGTTTGGGTTAAAGTATAATATGTTTTCGGTTTTATTATTTATTATCTTCACAGGGTAGAATTAAGTTGTGCACTCATATCAATTTCATATAAATTCATGTAACCATCAAGTTTATTATGAAATATCAAAGTTTATATGAAATTAGGACCATAAATCCTCTATAAATATCGAAGGCTTTAACATTTCATTTAATCACATTTTGACCATCATCTCACCGAGGTTAGTTTAATTAGTGCTTAATTATCTGTAAAAATTCAGTGATCTATTATGCAAACTTACACAGTCAAATCTCTCTGTAATTGCATCATCTATTGTTATTTATTGTCATAGAAATAACTGTTATAGAGAAGTTTTATTGTGACATATATTTTTTTTCTCATTTTTTTGTCTAGTAATTAATTAATTACAAAATTGGGGCACTTGGTCATAATAACAGTGATCGAATTCACGAGATTTGCACGGAGCTGACAAATTTGAGGCACCATTTGAGTGACATTGATTGTCAAATGTGAGATGTTTTGTTAGGAGGCACAATTAAAGAGTTATGCTTATCTGATAAGTAGATATTCTACTTACTTGAATTTGCCCAAGTCTTTATCTCTTCGCTAGGATCCCCGATGATAAAAATTTTTGATAGTTTGACTCACTTTTTCATTCATTTGGGACAGTTTTGATAATTGGATCAGCATGGGTCTCTTCGATAGTTGACTCTTCTACATCAACTACCTCTCTTTGAGTTGATATCATCAGTTGACTATCTTCTTCATCTATATTCATTATTTTCTCAAAAGATTAACTAGTGTCATCAAATATGATATGAATAGATTCTTCAATACTTAATGTTCTTTTTTTAAAGACTCTATAAGATCTACTAGAATTAGAGTTATCAAGAAATATACTTTTGTCACTGCGTGCGTCGAACTTATCAATGTTGTCTTTTTTGTTGTTGTGAACAAAACACCTACATCAAAATGGATGCAAGTATTTAATATTTGGTATCTTACCATTCAATAATACATGTGGAGTCTTTTTCAAAATAATTCTGATCAGACAATGATTTAGTACATGACATGCAGTATTTACTACTTCTGCCCAGAACTTGTGCGGAAGTGTTCGACAATCATTGTTCTTGCCATATATCTTGTAGAGTTCTGTTTTATCATTCCACTATTCCATTTTGTTGTGGTGAGCAAGGAGATGAGAAATTATGAGAGTAGACATTTTCATTATAGAAGTTTTCAAAAGACTTATTCTCATATTCTTCTCCATGGTCACTTCTAATAGACATGATGTAGTAACCTTTATCTCGTTGAACTTTTTCATAGAAAAACTAAAAGTTTTTGAAAGTACGATCTTTATGAAATAGAAAGATAACTCAAGTAAAACAAGAATAATCATCAACAATTACAAATGTATACCTTTTTCCTACAACACCACGACAATTACGGTAGGTCCAAATAAATCTATGTGCAACAACTACAAAAGTTTCGTGGTAAACCGCCTGGAAGTCCGAGGACCTTTAGTACTGTACTCTACCCCCGAACCAGCAGACTTCACGCCAAGCAAGACCGCCCTTGTCCCTTTCCTTTCTCCATTGCGCCTCCTTCTTTGCTTTGTTTTACGCATTTGCTTAAGCATCATAAATTTGATCCTTTGAATAACCTAGCTTGGGTAGACCTATGACCAACTCATTCTTTGCAAGTTTCTCTATTAGTTGCATATTTGTATGATCGAGTTTCTTGTGCCAAATTCAAGGATCATCAGTCATTGAAGTAAGAAATATATGTTCTCTTGTATTATTTACTGACTCAAGAATATAAACATTTTTCTCTCTACTTCCTTATAGCTATTTTTTCCAGATAAATCTTCTATTATACATTTAGTCTTTTAGAACCTTACTTCCAGATCTAAATCACGCAGTTGACTAATGCTTAGAATATTATACTTCATTCGTTTTATGCGATAAACATTTGTGATATTCCATGACTCATTGAATGAAATGGTACCAATTCCAATGATTGTTCCTTTCGAGTTATCACCAAAACGAATATTTCCTCCTTTATATTCAACAACAAATTTAAATAAATTCTTATCCACTGTCATGTTATTTGAGCATATGATATCCCGGTACCATTTTCCTTTTGTTCTTCTGAGGTGTTCCTGCAAAGCAAATAACTACTTTCTTTTAGGTACCCAAGCTTTCTTGGGTCCTTTGGAGTTAGAATTATCATGATTCTTCTTATGTCTCCACACCCATTTTGAGGTATCGTGATCTCAAAATCTCCAGTTATAAGAATAGTGCCCAGACTTTCCAAAGTAATAACAACTTTTAGGAATGCTTTCTTTTGAAATGGACTTGCTACTTTTAATTTTGGAATCACTTGACTTACAGTACAAAATTGACTGATTGCAACTAAAGTAGTTTTCTAAAAGATGATTGTTTTGGATTAAAAGAATCAAAATTATTTTGAAAACTTTCAAGCATGGTTTTATCTCATGCATCTCCTTATATTGAAGATTTTTTTCAACTTCACTGACTTCTAATTTTATTTTTAAATCCTTCTTTTCAGTTTGAAGATTTTTAAAATAGTGAATACACCATTTAAATCAGATATAGCACAATCTAACAATTTTCTTAACTAAATATAATTATTACATACCTCGGTGCTTAATTCTCCTATTTCCATGAAACATATGTTTCCAATTTCTTCATTTCCATTTTCTAAGATGTTTTCATCACTCCAACTGCTTAGTGCTTTTTCCTCACGGAGTAATTTTTTTTGCTTCGGACATTCGGCTGGCTATGTGTCCATATTTTTCACATTCATAGCATTTTCATCTTTTTTAGATTGATGGTGATGTACTTACCTTTCACAAAGTTTCATCCTCTTCTGTTGTTTCTAGATCTCTTGGATGATTTCATAAATGAGGCCAGTAATTAAAGCAACTTCATCTTCTCATATTTCTTCTTCCCCTTTGTCTTCTTAAATTGCCTTAAAAGCTACTACTTTCTTCTTGATATCTTCCCGCCCTCTTTTGTTAAAATGTGTTTTGTTAAAGCAATTAAGTCTTCTCTTACCTCATCATATATGTTAGAGTATTCAAATTCATTCTTTCAAGAACTATTACCTTAGCATGCCATTGAGGTGGTAGATGATAACTATTGGAAAAAAAAAAAGAGTTGAAATTGTTATGTATTTTTGTGTCATACAAATTGATAAACTATCCATTATTTATTGTAACACCTCGAACTTTGAAAAAGGTTAAAATGGTAATTGGAATGTCCATAGTCCTAAAACAGACCATGGACCTCTCACTGAAGCCTGAACAGCTTGTGAAAGGGACCACAGTTCATTTAGGGAAGGAAGATCCTCATTCGTCCAGGGCTGCCAGGAAAGAGGTCTCCTGGACAGTTCTCTATACGGCACATGGGGCCTTGTACAGACCGTCCAACTCTCCATTTAGATGACCTCTTTAGTTTTAAAATTAAGCTAAACTTCAAATGATCATATCTTTTGGTAAATAATAAATTAGGTGGCCCATGAACTATCAAATTATATTCTTTGAGTCCTCTGTCAAACGCCACCAAGTTTTCCTCATTTTGAGTTTGGAGTAAAAAGTTATGCATGTTTTAGTGAAGCTTTGTCAGTCAGGTGAAGTCTCACGATTGGCTTTACATCTTATGAAGTGTTTCACAGACCATGAAGCCTTAAACAGTCTGTAAAACCTCATTTTAAGGCATATTGACAGTTTTAAAGTTCGGGTCTTTTTGGTAGTTCCCCTATGCGTTTGGTACTTCAACTACATAGTTTTAACCCCTAATCTAAGCCTAAACCATGAAGGTTTACACCTAATTAAGGGCTTAGAAAGTGTTAATCAGTTCTTTTACATTCATTAACACTTCAATCCATTAGAGCAAGGTTCCAAGAGGAGCAAAGCTAGGGATTCTAGCGTTCTTGAAGTTTCTTCGATTTCGCCAAAGAACTTCGTTCTTTCATGTATGTAAGGTTATTCATAGTCTTGGACTAATTTTTCGTCATACCCTACATCTCAATTCAGTCAGAAATCATCATATCCAAAAGATCTTTTCATAGGTCTTGATATTTGAATTCAGTTATTTAACAATTAAGGTTTTGATTCCTATTTTTGAATGTGAATCTTATAATGTTGTTCATTCTTAGTATTACATAGACCTATTGATTTAGTAAGTTATGTTTCAAAGGGGAAATTGCATAAGAAAGTTTCTCATTTATTGATTTTGGGCTTGAAAGATAAGTTCATAAGCATACATTTTAAAAGTGTAAGTTTTTAACAGAATCCTTGAAAAGAGAATCAAATGTTTTCATATGTACCATTTGACAGTTGAGAAAGAAAATAGCTGATGTATTGAAAAATATTTTAGAAAAGAAAAGTTACAAGTAAAGTAATAGTCCATTTCTTTGTAAGAGTGAATTGAGCATAATTGATATTGATTATTTTAGATGTAGTATCAAGCACCGAATTGGTTAAGAGTCTATTATAACTCAAAATTTCCATAAAACTATGTAGCCAACGTAGGATAGGATAGCGTTGATTCTTCGTGCAACTCATCACTGCCTCTGAGAAGGCCTATTAGATGGATCCATAGTTACAGTAGCATCCTATACCACAACAATGTATAGGATGACCCATGCAACTTTGGCGAAACATTGTATCATTGCTAGGCTCATAGTAATGGTTGTCGGTTAGAAAATCTCCACAAGTAAAGTATATTATTTTATATTGTTTTATTGCATATCTTATTGTAAAGCTTAAGGGTTTTTCACTTCATATTCATTTATTGATTTAGTTGAGTTTTCGATTCAGGTTATTATTTTAATCGGCCATATTACATACTCGTACATTCAAATGAACTTATGTCTTTCGTGCGCATCTATTTATGATGTAGATATAGGTGTTCATGATTATCACTTGAGCATTTCATTGAGATCATTTTTGCACTTTAGATAGCTTTGATGAGCCTCCCTTGTTTTCTGAAGGATTTCACATTTATATTTCTTATTAATGTTAGAAGTTGTAGTGGGTCTTATCCCGACATCTATCCTAGTATTAAAGACAATTTTGCAAATTAATATTATTATTGCAAATAAGTATTTTCAGACATTACAATTGAGTTTATGTTGTGATAAATTTATGTTTTAAGTCTATTATTGCTTGAGTGAGTCTTCCGCTAAGTAGTCAGCCAAGCCAAGGGTTTGTGTAGGGATCAGAAATGGTTCCCGAGTGCCGGCCACGTCCAAGGCGTAGGCTTGAGGAGTGACATTTATATACAAAGATCCATAAATACGAGCATGATTCTAGAACAATATCACACCATGTCTTGCATGATATTAGTGGTGTGATTATGCATAGTTAAAGTAGAATATTGATATACCGTGAGTTTACGGTATTTTTTATGCATTTCACTTAAAGTTTGTGTGTGTTTTGGGCTAGTTTGTTATTAGAAATAATATTTTTTGTGTATTTCTTGAAGGAAATAGGCTTGGATGCGATTGATGAAGATGCGAGCTGAAAATTGCAGAAGTAGCCAACGACGGAGCCAACCACGGACCGTAGGTCCAGTGACGGGCCGTGGATGGGCAGTCGTAGGTCCTGGTCAGGAGGTTGAGTTCCAGTACTCAAACCATGGAGTGACAGGATGGACCGTAGTCCAATCCACAGACCGTAGGTGGAGTCGTCCTTTGAAGGCCTTGAAATATTACACAAGTGTGGAACCACGGAGGGTGACCTATGTACCGTAAGTCGACCCATGGTCCAAAGGTCGAGGCATCAATAGAAACTGCATCTGAGCAGTTTATTTCCTTATTTTGTTTCCTACTTAGTTTGTGATTTGTTTTATATAAATAGGAGTTGTAATTCTCGTTTTTTGGTAGTTGAGCATTATTGTATACTTCTAGTTTTGGGTCTTTTGGAATTATTTTGCAACCTCTTAGCAATTTAATTTAAAGGAATGCGTTTTTATACAATTCTCACTTTGAAATTCAATTCAAGATTTTGGGTTTCATCTATTCTAACTATAAGTTCATGAATTATTTTAACCTAATTATGAATTGTGTACTCTCAAGCATGAGTAGCTAAATCCACAACTAGGGTTGTGGGAACGATGAGCAATTAACAAAGTATGAATAATAATTAAGTAATTCTTAAATAGTGTTTATGCATGTATTGTTAATCCTTTCGTTTAGAACTCTATTTAACGGTTGCAAACGTTAGAACTCGCCTTGTTCCCATTTGTCGGACCAAGGATATAATGAATTATAAGAGGATTAAACAACAGAAATTTAGTGGATGCTATCGAATAGTCTGATTTCAATTAAAGTGAGGGTGAAAACTAAACTACATTGATATGACGACTAATTTGGGGTAAAGTCAATGATTAGTAAAGTATACACCCGTAAATGGACCAAGTTGCGTGGTGAAATTCCCTACTTGGAGAACTGATCACTTTGGGATACCTAACTTACCAACTTTGCATGTCAAACACTAGGAAAGGATTAATATTATTAGGATTCTTGCGTTAAGAGCTTGTGGGGAACACATATACCCTAGTTTCCTTCTCATATGTGATAACTCAAAGTTTGAATCTTGTTTACTTGTTACTTAAGCATTCAAATATGTTACTTACTTACAAAAATCCCCCTATTTACTTTTCTCGAAAATAGTTTGACTAAACGGATATAATTGCTAGTTAAGTTTAAGTACGAACCATATTTCTCGTGGGATCGACCTGACCTACAAGTTGGGTTCTTTATTTGACAACAATCGCTTATATTTCTTTAGGGAGGTGTAATTTGAGCGTATCAAATTTTGGCGCCGCTGCTGAGGAATAAGGCTTTTAGATTAAACTAACTACATTGTTTAAATTTAGTCAAGTATTTCCTGATTTTACGTTTTTGTTTGGTTTATATTTTCTACAGGTTTCTACTCTAGTGTATGCCACGTACACGGAGTCGAGGCGAACCTTTGACCCCCTACGATCCTAAATCGAGCAAGACTTTGAGGAGAATGAATAATCAAGGGGTACACAATAGTCCAATCGGTAGGGTCTAGGTGATGGAGTTGGTGCGGCCTCCATGGGTTGTTAATGTTCCCGCTCAGGTTCATGGTGTAACTTAATCAAAAATGCAGAAAGGAGGCAGAACCCGCCAGCACTGAAGTTTCGTGATAACTACAGGGCTGACTATGAGACGATTGGATCAGATAGGCCTATTGTTCTCCCTCTTCTACTTCCAGGTCATACATTTGTGGTAACTAGTAGTCTGATACAGATGCTTACAGTGAGAGGGTTGTTTGCTGGATTGGCTTTGGAAGATCCATACGCTCACATGGCCAAATTTTCCAGTGTTTGCAGGGTTTATGTAGGATGACTGGAATTGGATATGGATGTCATAAGACAAGAGGAGTATTCCCATTATCATTGATAGGTGATGCTGTTGTGTGATTTTTGGGTTACCATACAATTTTATTTATACATGGGACCAACTATATAAGGTGTTCGTAGCGAGGTACTTTCCGATGTCAGAAACTGAACATAAGGATAAATTAAATAACTTCACCACATTACCTTGAGAGTCTATAAGCAGTTTTTGGGATAGGTTCACTTGGTTCATGAGAAGTGTTTCGAATCACCGCATTGATGATGATTCATTGAAGGAGTATTTCTATAAAGGACATGATGACTATGGAAGAGCTATGTTAGATACAATTTATAAAGGATCATAAGGCGTGGAGCACTAGAAAGGCTAATACTGGTAGAAGCACGTTCGTTGTCCAAACTACACCTAATCAATCTAACGATGACATTCGTGAAGAGATGGCTCAAATGAGGACAAAACTTGGTTTGGTCTTGAAACATGTGAGTGGTAATGCAAAAGGTAAATGTTGTGAATTATGCGACTAGATCTCCACCACCACCCGGTTGAGGAGTGCTATGATGTGAGGTCAAAATACATATTTTTAATCATTATTTGCATCACATTTATTATTTATATTTGTTCTTTTTGGGCATAAATTTTATGGAATGTGCTAAATTGTGTATTTAACTTGTAGGATTAAATTGATAGAAAAATAAAGAAATTTGAAGCTAAAACGAATTAAAGATGAAAGGTTGAAGAATGAAATCAAACAGGCAGCTTAATAGATTAAATTAAATATTATACTAATATTTCAATATATAAGAATTGCAGTGTAAAGTGAAGAGACCAAATTGATGTTGTTATTTCATTGCCACGTGGCAATCTCTAAAGCCACTGGTCACTTGATGCATGGCGGTGTAAAACAAATAATTTGAGGCAGTATTGTTCTCGCAGGCTTGATTCACGCGACTGAAAAAAAAGGAATCAATTCCGTTTTGGTTTTGGATCCCCTTATTTTATTTGGACTCAATTATTTTATTTAGGGTTTCTATATCTATAATTATTTTATTTAGGGTTTCTATATCTATAAATAGTCTATAGAAATAATTATTTTGGAGGAAGAAATTCATAGGGGATATTTTTTAGGGTTCTTTTCTTCTTCTTATTTTAGGGTTAGCCTTTATTACTTTTATTCTAGTTCTTGACTTTAGAGATTAACTTACAACTTTAGCAATTCTTAATTTCCAAAGTTTGTTTTGAAGATTTTGACTTTGCAATTCAAGTTGAGATTCTGGGTTGCTGCTACTAATTATTACGTAAGTTCATGATTTCTTCATCTAAAAATATGAATTGTGTTCTTGCTATTATGGGTAACTAAATCCACAACTAGGGTTGTGGGAACCATGAGTGATTAATAACGTATGAATAGTAACTAAGTAATTCTTAAATAGTGTTATTGCATGCATTGATAATTCTTTTGCTTAGAAATCTTTTTAACAGTGGCCAACATTAGAACTTGCCTCGTTACTACTTGCCGGACCAATGAGGTAATTAACGAGAAAAGAATTATCAACATAGATTTAGTGTGATACTATATAATAGTCTAATGTCGATTGGTGCGAGGGTGAAAACTAAGTCATACATCGATGTGATGTCTAATATGAGGTAGAGGTGAGGGTTAGTAAATTATACACATGTAGCCAGACTAAGGTTCAAGGCGAAATTTTCTAGTTGCCGGACAAGGATTTAGAGATACCTAACTTATCACTTTGCATGTAATACACTAGGAAATGATTGCTATTACTAGGATTACCGCGTTATGAGCTTATGGGGAACACGTACTCCCTAGTTACTTTCTCATCTTGATAACAATTAATCTTTGAATCTTGCTCATTGATTACTTAGATAATTTTCTGAATCTGTTTCACAAATCCCCCCCCCTTTAATTACTTGTTTTCTAAAATACATTGATTAAACGAATATAATCGTTGGTTAAAGCAAAGCCTAAATCATATTCCTCGTGGGATCGACCCCAACCTACAAGTTGGGTTCTTTACTTGATAACGATCGCTTATGCTTCTTTAGGGAAGTGTAATTTGAGTGTATCAAATTTTGGCACCGTTTTCGGGGAATAAAGCTTTTAGATTAAATTTAACTACATTACTGAACTTTAGTCAAGTATTTCTCGATTTTATGTATTTGTTTTTAGTTTTGTTTTCTACAAGTTTCAACTCTAGTGTATGCCAAGTACATAAGGTCGATGTGAATTCTTGACCCCCTACGATCCTAAATTGAGAAAAACTTTAAGGAAAATGGCTAATCAAGGAGATGGAATCTGAGTAACTAAGATGTCTGCGTCGTGCTGCGACATTAAATTAAGCGCTTATTGTGAGGCAACCCAATTAGTAGTGTAACTTCTTATTTTATTTTTATTTTATTAGTGTCACTTTTTTTTTATCTCACTTTTGCAGATTAGGGGAAGTCTGAGTACCCAAAAAAATTTTTGAAACAAAGGAGCATGTTTGAGCTTAAGTGTGGGGTGCGTTCGACCCTTGATGAAAATAAAGAGAACATGCTACTAGTTAGGCCATAAGGCCTCATGGAGTTTTCGTAACCCTTGTTTTAAATTTTATTTGATGCTTTGGGGACATAAAATATTTTTAAGTGTGGGGTGAAGGAATGAATTCTTAGTTTTTATTGTTTTATTGAATCTTTTTTTTTAAGGATGGGTTCCTTGACTTTTGTTTTCAGTTCTTTTCCTAAGGATAGTCCCTTTGAACCGAGTGTCTTTTTATTTTTTTTAGGAATAAGTTTTTTTATGTATTGTTTTTGAGAGAAAAGAAAAGACCCTTTTAGTGGTGTGATACTTGCTATTTAGGCCTAATATTTTAGTAGTACATTCTTGTGAATGCTTGATTAAAAAAAAAATGCAAACTCTTTGACATCTAAGCTCATGGTTGTGACTTTGTATATAACTTATTTTATTTTATAGTTTGTTATGATCTTGTCTCTCTTAGAAGTGGAATTGATCCATCTTGATTGATACTTGTGCCATGTGTGGTGAGAATTTGTTTATTCCATGTTTTGCATCTTAGTCTAAAACTTGTCTTGCATGTTATTGAAGTAAAATAAAAAGTGGTGCTTTGTTTACGAGATGATAATAGGCTTTCTTTGATTTTTCTGGTAAATTTTAGCCTTTTCAGATATTTTATCACTAGTTAGCCTTTTGAGCCTGTAGCCTTTTGTTAGTAGCCATATTTTGCCCTTGACTATTTTGTTGAATCCCTGGTTTTTGCACCTTACTTCCTTGAGCATTATAGCATAGACTTATCCAAATTATTAATTGTGAGAAAAAGGGATGGTTGAGTTAAAAAGTAATTAATGATAGCTACAAAGTGCTTAAAAGTCCTCTTTGAAAGAAAGTGGAAAAAAAGAACAAAAGAATGTGACATGAAAAAAAAAATTACCTTGATGATGGCCATTGTCCTTCCAAGGACATCGTGCACATTAACGCATGTAAAATACGTAAGTTGAGGGTGGCTATTATGAAGGAAAACTTTTTAAAAAAACAGGTGCAAAAAAAATAAAAGAAGTAAAAAAGAAAAAGACTGAATCATTCTTGAGATGATGAGAATTACTTGTTAACTAATTGTTGAAGAGAGGGCTGAAAATAGAGAGAAGAAAATAATGGGTGATAAAGTCTTAAAGTGCAAAGTGCTTAAGGAAGTGTAAGTCACTATTATATAGTTTTCCTACCCGTCCCCTAGCCTACATTACAACCCATTAAAGTCCTATTTGATTCTATTCAAACATGCTTAATTAGTGGAGATGTACATAATGGGAAAGCATATGGTTCTTTGTGCATACATGTGAATTTTATTTGTGAGTGTGAGAGTTGTTCTTGATATGAAGTCCTTAATTTATATTCAATCTTTTGAATTGAGTGTGTGGACTATTTCTTTTTGTGAGGGCACTTATTTCATGATAGATAGGTGATTTTATTAGATTTATTTGATGAGAATAGGTGAGCAAACTTAAATTTGATGAGTTCAAAGTCCTTCCTTGAGGTTAGGAGGTTAGAGGTTTGTTGTTTATTTGAATGTCCTGCATAATGATTGAGAAGTCTACTTGATGTTTTGAAATTGGTATATGGCCTAATTTTTGTATTAACCAAAGTGATGACATTTTTGAGATGAGCTTTAATGTTTGCTCGAGGACGATCAAAAGTTTAAGTGTAGGGTGTTGATGTGAGGCCAAAATACATATTATTAATCATTATTTGCCTTACATTTATTATTTATATTTATCTTTTTTGGGCAAAAATTTTATGAATTGTGCTAAATTGTGTATTTTATTTGTAGGATTAAATTGGTGGAAAAATAAAAAAAAATTGAAGCTAAAATGAATTAAAGATGGAAGGTTGAAGAAGGAAATCAACAGGGCAGAGCAATGGATTAAATTAAATATTATATTAATATTTCAATAAATGCTAATTCAGCGTAAAGTGAAGAGACCAAATTGATGTTGTTTATTTCATTGCCACGTGGCAATCTCTAAAAAGCCACTGGTCACTTGATGCATGGCGGTGCAAAACAAAAAATTTGAGGCAGTACTGTTCTACGCGAACAGTTCACGCGACGGAAAAAAAAAGGAATCCAATTTCGTTTTGGTTTTGGATACTTTATTCTATTTGGATTCAGTTATTTTATTTAGGATTTTCTATATCTATAAATAGTCCATAGAAATAATTATTTTGGAGGAGAAATTCATAGGGGATACTTTTTAGGGTTATTTTCTTCTTCTTATTTTAGGGTTAGCCTTTATTACTTTTATTCTAGTTTTTGACTTTGGAGATTAACTTGCAACTTTAGCAATTCTTAATTTCTAAAGTTCGTTTTGAAGATTTTGACTTTGCAATTCAAGTTGAGATTCTGGGCTTCTTCTACTTATTACGCAAGTTCATGATTTCTTCATCTAAACTTATGAATTGTGTTCTTGCTATTATGGGTAACTAAATCCACAACTAGGATTGTGGGAACCATGAGTGATTAACAATGTATGAATAGTAACTAAATAATTCTTGAATAGTGTTATTGCATGCATTGCTAATTCTTTCGCTTAGAAATCTTTTTAACAGTAGCCAACGTTAGAATTTTCCTAGTTACTACTTGCCGGACCAAGGAGGTAATTAACGAGAAAAGAATTATCAACATAGATTTACTATCTAATAGTCTAATGTCGATTGATGCGAGGGTGAAAACTAAGTCATACATTGATGTGATGTCTAATATGAGGTAAAGGTAAGGGTTAGTAAATTATACACACGTAGCCGGACCAAGGTGCGGGATGAAATTCTCTAGATGTCGGATCAAGGATTAAGAGATACCTAACTTATCACTTTGCATGTAATACACTAGAAAAGGATTGTTATTACTAGGATTACAACGTTATGAGCTTATGGGGAACACATACTCCCTAGTTACTTTCTCATCTTGATAACAACTAAAGTTTGAATCTTGCTCATTGATTACTTACATAATTTCTTGAATCTATTTCACAAATCCCCCCCCCCCCCCTTTATATACTTATTTTCTAAAATACATTAACTAAACGAATATAATCATTGGTTAAAGTTAAGTCTAAGCTATATTCCTCGTGGGATCGATCCCAACCTACAAGTTGGGTTCTTTTCTTGATAACGATCGTGTATGCTTCTTTAGAGAAGTGTAATTTGAGCGTATCATGCTACTATGATAAGGATGCGAATTTGGTTAATGATCAGACGGGGGGTTTTCGAGCAAATGCCCAAGGTTCCAACACGGATAATTGGCGCCAAGGTCAAAATTATGGAAACTAGAACTGTGAGGGTAACTACATCCGTGAGGGTAATTATGTCGAGGATGGGAAACTACAATTGTGACAACAACTACAAACAGAACAATTATAACAACAAGAATGATAAGGTTGGGTCCTATGTTCCTCCACGGCAATAGAGAGGGTGGTAATAGTATGTCATGCGTGAGGATATGATGCAAAGATGATGAAGAGATTTGATGCAACTGATGAGAATTTGAAAGAGATGTGAAATGATTTGTCTGGAATCGGTCAAAAAGTTGATGCCAATGCATTGTCAATCAAGCAACTTGAACAACAATTTAGTTAGTTGTACACTATTGTGAATCAATGCCAACCTGACACACTTACTAGCAACACTATCTAGAATTCGAAAAATGATGTGCATTGTATGGCAATCACATCTCGCTTGAGGAAAATAGACCATTGACCCCTCCATGTCGTTTGAGGTTGAAAAAGTGATAGAAAAATGATGAGATTCAGGTTACTAAAGTTCCAAAAAATAATGCTGAAAAGGAAGTCGAGGTGACCCAAGATCGTTCCCATACCTAGACCTCCACCTTCATTCCCATGTGACGGGTGAAAAAGCGGAATAGGGAAAATACCACAGGTTCATAGCTATGTTGAAGCAATTGTCCATAAATATCATGTTAATAGAAACTTTGGAATAAATGTTTGGGTATGCTAAATTCATGAAAGACTTGGTGACCAAAAAGAGGGCTGTTAGTTTTGAGAATGAAGAGAAACTGCAAAATTGTAGTGCTATTGCTACTAGGTCATTTGTGCAAACGAAAGAATCCTGGAGTTTTCACTATTCCTTGTACCATTTGGAAGTCACACTTTGCGAAAACTTTGTGTGACTTGGGGGCCAACATTAATGTGATGCCATTGTCCATCTATAAGAAATTGGGTTTAGGGGATCCAAAACCTTTTGCGATGCGTCTACTTATGGCTGAAAAAGTTGTGAAGAGGCCTACTGGAGTACTCCAAAAGATGTCCTTGTGAAAATGGGGTCGTTCATCTTTCGGGCATACTTTGTGATACTCGGTGTGAGGTTGATTTTAAGGTTCCCATCATCTTGGGAGACCATTCCTTGATACTGGGCGTGCCTTAGTCGATATAGAGAAAGGGTAGATGAAGTTTCGACTAAATAATGAGGAGTCACTTTTAACATCTGTAGTTTTATGAAGCAAGAAGGTGATCTTAAGTCAGTATTGGTGGTGAATCATATTGTGGAGCAAGATTCTAAAGTGCATATTAAGTAGAGGTTAGGTGTTGATGCACTAACAGCAAGAACGATGAATTGTGGAAATGAAAATATTGAAGTCATGAATGAGCTTGCTGAGTTTCGCCACAACGCATATGAGAGTTCAGCCTCGTACAAAGAGAAGATGAAGAAGAACCATGATAAGAAGATCGAAAAGCGTAAATTCATTGTCGGTGATGAGGTGCTCTTATTTAATTCAAGGTTGAGCTTGTTTCCTGGCAAGCTCAAGTTCGAGTGGACCGGGCCATTCAAAGTAACCCAAGTATTTCCACATGGAGCGGTTGATCTCAAAAGCAGGGAAGGGATGAGGTTCAAGGTGAATGGACAGAGGATAAAAGTCTACTTAGGGAAATCTGAGAGTGTACATGAAGTGATAGAGTCTTATTATCTTGATGAAGTCTGAGTAATCAAGGTATCTGCGTCGTGCCGGGACGTTAAATCAAGTGCTACTTGGGAGGCAACCCAAGATGTACAATCTAGCCAACTACAGGTATTTCTTTTTTATATAGGAGTTTTCTTAAAATTTTAGCCTTTTAGATAGGTGTTTATTAATTTTTCGTTTTAGTGTTGGTTAGATATAGGTAGAATAAGGTCGGTGTCCAAAAAGTGTCCAGATAATGTAAAAAAAAAAGCCTAATGTTTGCTAAGTGTGCGGGGACACAAAAGGCAAAATTTGTAGAAATTAAGTTGTGCAATGGTCTGAGGATCATATCCATGGTCCGTCGGTCAATCCACGGATCGTGGATGGCATCCGTGAGATCCCAGGTAAGTTTTTGAAATTTTCTAAGTGTCAAAGTGACCTACGGACCCGATCGACGAACCGTCGGTGGGGTCGTGGGTCCCCAGGTTGTTTTTCTACCACCAGGCCGAACCCCAAATTTATATAATCCTTCATTTTTAAATCATTTCCCACTTTAATACTTTACCCCCAACCGTTATAAACTGTTCATTCACCCCATTTTCAACCCTTAATCTCCGCCATTTACTCCCCTATATCTTCCCCTTCCATTTTCACTTCCCCCATCATCCCAAAGTTTAAAATAAACATTTCATCACTTCCATTTTCCCTCCCAAAGCTTTCAAGGTCCAGGTTCGGTGAGCACTATTGTTGGTGAGAGCACTACTAAGGGTGTTCCTACTATTGGTGTCCCGAGTATTGATTTAGTGGGTTCTGAGAAAATGGACCCACCTGCTTCTTGATGGGTCTTCAGCGCATTTGCGCCACAGGTTTGCTTCACGCTATGCTTTACTTAGTGCATTAAGGGAAATTTCACCTTATTTTGTTAGGGTGGGGTAAATGGAGTGTGAAAAGAAGTGAAGTCCGAGTAACCCAACCCATAACCCTCCCTTGGGTTTTTTCTTGCTTGTGTTCTTTTTCCCCTAAGGGAATGCTTACTTTATCTTTGCTGAACCGACATGTTTAGGATTGTATGTGTAGAAGTAAGTAGAAGAATGAAAGCATGATGGCATAAAGAGCATGAAATTGATACATGTCCAATTTTTTTGAAATGTGCTAGATCTATAGGCTGAATGAGTTGAATGTGTTGGATCTTCATATAACATGATAAGGAACTGGTATGATAGCATGACTTAAGTTAAAACTTGAACTGGGTAATTCAATGCTAATGAAACAATGTGCCAAGTGTGTGTGAGAAAAGTTTGAATGTTCATGCAGTAGAACTTGCCCCATTGGTCCTGCTAAGATAATCTAGGCTAGAAGTTGGGAAATGATCATAGACCCTTGTTAAAATAAGTCCATTCAAGCCTAAAGTCAACCAAAAGAAATAAATTCTCCCTTTGATCCAAATGTTTAAGCCTAATGAATACCAATTCTTTCAATACACCTAATTCACCTTCCCAAAAAGATTGTTTGGCCTCGGTCCCTCCTTGGAGATGTACACCTTAACTTAGGCCAAAATCCTAAGGTGAGGGTGGCTAATTCAAAAAGTTACCTTAATCTTGGCCCTAGTCCCACATCGGATATTGTGCACCTCAACTCATTTAAAATACATAAGTTGAGGGTGGCTACGAAAAAGGAAACCGAAAGAAAAAGGGTATGAAAAGAGTTTGTGTAGAAACAAAGAAAAAGAAAAGAAAAAAAAAGAAAAAGATGTGACTGAAGTCAAAAGAAACAAAAAATATGAATGACAAAAGTGCTGAGAGATACAAAGAAAGATGAAGTAAAAGGAAATGAAGAAAGTGAAAAATAAGAGCGATAAAGTCAAAAGTCACATATGTGTTGAAAAAAGTCAAGGGAAAGAGCAGAAAATAAAAGATGTCAAGAATTGGTTGAGAAAAGAGGTAAAAAACCAATGTAATGTCAAGGAGGGCAGAAAAGTCACTAAAAAGTACCCAAATGCACCCTACGACGACCCGAGCTTATGTTACAAGCTAAGAAAGTCCTATAGTGATCCCTAGTGACTAGTTTGGAGAGTCTATGCAATGAAAATAAGGGCAAGCCTATAGTATTCAAAGACTAACTCCACTTGAAGTCTCTCGAGTGTGAGTGTTGAATGAATCCGCTAAACTTGAAATTCATATCTATTGTGTGAAAAAGGAATTCTTTTGAAGTGAAGGCACTAGTTACATTGTTGGAGCGTTGGTACCTTGGTGATTGTGAAAAGTGGTTGTTGTTATGTCGATTGGTCGATCTATGTCATGTTTTGATCCGCATGAGTTAGCTTGTTGAGTCTAGATGAAAAGATTTGCATTAAGCGATGGAATTGATTGAGAAAGTCATATGATTGCTTGAGTTTGTATGTTTGCTTCTACATAAATGTCGTTGAGAGTTTTAGTGTGTCGCTTGAGGACAAACAACAAGTTTATGTTGAGGGAGTTGATATACCGTGAGTTTACGGTATTTTTGATACATTTCACTTAAAGTTTGTGTATGTTTTGGGCTAGTTTGTTATTAGAAATAATGTTTTGTGTGTAATTCTTACAGGAAATAGGCTTGGATGCGGTTGATGAATATGCGAGATGAAAATTGTAGAAGTAGCCAATGACGGAGCCAACCACGGACCGTAGGTCTAGAGCCGAGTCGTGGATGGGTAGTCGTAGGTCTGGTCAGAACTTGAGTTCCAGTACTCAAAGCATGGGTGGCAAGGATGAATGGTAGTCCCGATCCACGGGCTTGTAGGTGGAGTCGTCATTTAAGTCCTTGAAATATTACGCAAGTGTGGAACCACGAGAGGGTGACCTACGAGGCCGCGTATGTAGACTCGTAGAATGCGCAGGTCGGCGTCATGGCTCGCATGCGAGAAGTTTATTTCCTTATTTTGTTTCTACTTAAGTGGGATTTAATTTATATAAATGAGTTGTAATTTCGTTTTTGGAAGTTAGACATTATTGTATACTTCTAGTTTTGGTCTTTTGGAACTATTTTGCAAACTCTTAGCAATTTAATTTAAGATTAGTTTATCTGATTCTCTTTGAAATTCAATTCAAGGTTTTAGGGTTTCATCTATTCACTTGTAAGTTCATGAATTCTTTTAACCCAATTATAGTGTGAACTCGAGCATGAGTAGCTAGCTAAATCCTGACTAGGGTTGTGAGAACGATGAGCAATTAACAAAGTATGAACAATAATTAAGTAATTCTTGAATAGTGTTTATGCATGTATGGTGAATCTTTTCGTTTAGAAGTACTTCTAACGGTTGCTGTTAAAACTCGCCTCGTTCCTAGTAATGAATAAGAAAGGGATTAAACAACAGAGATTTAGTGGATGCTATCTTATAGTTTTGATTTCAATTGAAGTGAGGGTGAAAACTAAGCACATCGTTCTCGCAACTAGGGTTGTGAACGATGAACAATAACAAAGTATGAATAATAATTAAGTAATTCTTGAATAGTGTTTATACATGTATTGTGAGATCTTTTCGTTTTAGAAGTATTTTTAACGGTTGCAAACGTTAAAACTCGCCTCGTTCTACTAGTAATGAATGAAAGGATTAAACATCGAGAGATTTAGTGGATGTTATCTTATAGTTTGATTTCAATTAAAGTGAGGGTGAAAACTAAACTACATTGATATGACAACTAATATGGGGTAAAGGTAAGGGTTAGTAAAGCATACACCCATAGACGGACCAAGTTGCGTTGTGAAATTCCCTACTTGAAGCATACACCGATCTTTTAGAATCATATTAGATATTTGGAATCATATATGGTATGATCAACATCCCCTCTCAAATTGATGCTGCTTATCAAGTAGATTGGTGTCGGTTCCTTGCAGTACTTTGCTTGTAAATAAGGTTTGCCAATTGATGTGAGACATGATATGTAGAAGATTGACTTAACGACGACAAAAGTTCTCCAATATAATGGCGGTCCACTTCGTGTGCTTTGTGTTCTTATGATGGACTGGTTGTTGCTTTGTATTGCGGTAATGCGTCGGCATGTAATGTCGTGGAGCCATCAATAGAGATATGAAGTTGACCATCAACAAACGTATCCACACAATTTGGTGCCGGGTGACATTGATCTATATTCTGCCTCCATTGATGATTTTGAAATTCTTGGTTGCTTCTTGCACTTCCATGAGAAAGTGATGATCCAATTAACATACATCATTTTGTCGTAGACTACTTGAGAGTTTGGAAATCACCTTGATGCGCCATCCCTTACCACTTCAAGATTTAGAGATGACATTGAATGGAGGAGAGCACATACCTCGATTAATGGTACTACGAACATAGTGAATGATCCCAATGAGGGAAAAAATGATGTTGGCAAGGTTTTGTAACAAATTATCTCAAGACTTGAACTGGATAAGAAATGTGGGTCTTGTTAGTCAAATAAATTAGACAACATTGACCCTTTGAACTAATGTTGATTCTGAAGGGGTCACTATTATCATCTGTACTTCACATTGGTCTGTTTGGGTGTGTGTGCTACCTTATGATCACTTAGACATGCTTGTGTGACAAGATCTTCTGCATACTTCCTTTGGTTTAGCATGATACCATCACGCAAATATTCAACCTCCAGCCGAAAAATATGTTAACTTTGTGAAGGCCTTTCATTTGAAGGTTGATTTAAGAAGATTCTTAGGTTGTTCAATTCCATTCTCATCATTGTTAGTTATAATCATATCATCCAACATACAATAGTATAATTTATCGCACAGTATTGGAGTGTTGAATGAATAATGAATAATCAAAAACGATTGAGAAAATTCGGTATTTATCTTGGTAGGTGAAACTTCTCAAGCCATGCGCGTTGTGCATGTTTGAGTCATAAAAAAGAGATTTACAAAAGACGACAAACCATATCGAGGTTTGTATCATGAAGGAGGATTCATATATATAATCTTATGCGGTTCACCATGCAAATATTCATTTTCACATCCATTTGATGAAGTTGCCACCATTTAAGGATACAATAGTGAGCAACACGGGGTATACAGTCACTTATTGCAACAGAGCAAGGTATCCTCATAGTCTAACTCACATTCTTGTTTATATCCTTGAGCTACTAGTCGAGCTTTTTACCTATCCAATGTTCCATTAGACTTCATCTTACAAAAATAAATCCATTTACTTCCAATAACAAAAGCTTCAGCCAGTTTAGATGTCAAATTCCATGTATAATTTTCTTCGCTGAATGTTCCTCTTCCATTGCCTTCTTCCAGCAATCATGACTTGATTCATATTGGTAAGGAGTTGGGAGAAAAATAGAATTCAAAGTAGCTAGTAAGGAACAAGGTTTGTATCTACCTCGGTATCCAAATCAATTTAGAGCGGATATTTTACGTTCGAGTGATGAAAGAAGGAGTGGAAGGATTTTTTTGTCATTTATTAGGGTTTCGCCATCAAAATTATCATTGTTGTGAGATGAGAGTAGGCAACAAAGTACTATTTATTTATGTAATGAAGGCTTTAGAGTGCTTGTGGATGGTGTACCACGTGAATACTTTACAACTTCTTGGGGCATTACACGAATTATCTATAGTGAATGTATTTGATTGCCCGGGATCGGTAGTAATGCCATTAGGGTTTTTGTTGGAGATGTGGATTCCATACCTACTTGTAACAAATTATTCCCGTCATTATGCACTACAAGAAAACATACTTATTGCTACAAAATCTAAGCTATGAATTTGAAAATCGTAGCTATTACTTAGTAATAACCATAACAATTCATATTTCGTGTCTATCTAAAAAAAATCATCAAATTTCTTAGCCACAAATTAAGTTGACAAAGCTAAATCCTTATATTTGCTATAATTGCTTTAACAATCGTGGCTTAATAATTATCAAAATAACTACAATTTTACTACAATCAAATTTAATAGCTATTATAATCTTTTTGCTACGCGTAATAAAAATTCAATGAAGAGACCTTAAAAAGCTCAAGACTGACCACAACACCTATTAGGACATTGCTGGCGGAAGGTAAGGATTTTTTTTTTTGTTTATTGTGATGTTTCGTATTCGGGCTTGGATGTTGTGTTGATGGGGATAAAAATGTCATAGCTTATGCCTGCTGACGGTTAAAGATCAATCGGAGGAACTACCCAATGCATGATTTAGCTGGCGGTAGTAGTGTTTTTTCTCTAAATATTTGGCGACATTATCTTTATGGAGTCAAGTGTGAAGTTTCTTGATCGTGTGATCCTCTAGAACATGTGTTCACTGAGAAAGACTTGAACTTTGAGCAGGTGAAAATGGATGGGTTACATAAAGATTATGGTGTCACCATTAATACCACTCGGGTAAGGATAATATGGTGGCGAACGCATTAGGGGCGGAGCGTAGTATGGGTAGTTTAGCTTGCTTGGGTGTGTCCAAGTGAAACTTGTCTAGGGAGATCCGGGACATGGGTTCGACCATCTGGAGTTAGAATCTGAGGAGAAAGGTGGGATGAGCTAGCATTTAGGTTGAACCCTCTTTCATTAAAAGGAGATCAAAGCCAAGCAATTTGCGGATGCGAGTTTAGATGAGCTCCAAAAAGAGATTATCGACAAGGGCAAGATGTTGCTCTTGATCGTGCGGGTGGAGTGCTTAGTTTTAGGGAGGATTTTTGTTCCCCAGTGGATGACTTGATTCCAAGGTGTTGACAAAATCTCATGGTTTGCAGTCTCAAGTTATCCAGGGTGTGAAAAATATGTATCGAGACTTGAATCGACTTTGTTAATTAGTGGACATGAAGAAAGAAAGACATAGCTGAGGTTTGAGCTAAGTGCCAAACTATTAGTAGGTATAGTTATGAGCATCAAAGACTGTCGATTTGCTTCAAAGAAATGCCCATCCCGAATGGAAGTGGGAAAGGATAGCTATGGACTTTATGGTTGGTTTCCAAGACCATGGGGAAGAGTTTGACTCCATTTAGGTTGTGGTTGGTGGCCCGACTAAGTCGGCCCCCGCTATTCTAGTCAAAGTGAGCTATAATGTCCGGCGATTGTCAGATTTTTGTTAAAGGAATAGTAAAGTTGCACGGGGTGCACACCAATCAGCTCTCAGCTCGTAATTGCAGAGTCTCGTCAAGTTTTGAAATTGCATGAGTTGAACTCAACCCATTTTCAACATAAATTTTCATCAGCTGATGGCTTGATCGAAGGACAATTCAAAATGATTGAAGACAATGTTAGCGCATGTGTAATTGACTTTGGAGGGCATTGGGATAAATTTCTACCTTTGTGTGGGTTCACCTACAACAATAGCTATCACTACAACATTGAATGGCATTGTTGAAGCACTTTATTAGAGGATATGTTGTAGCTTGACTCTTAGAAGACTTAGAATTAGAAATGAACCATTTTGGGAAATAATCAAAATTTGGAAAGTTTGACAAAGTTAAGCTAAGTATGAGTTTTGGGTCAAATTCAATCAACCATAACTCTAGATCATGATGAGTTAGGGTGTGCTACAAAATGCAAGTAGGAAATATCTTTGAATTATCTTGCAAACGCCACCAAGTTTGCTCAATTTCGAGTTGTAGGAGGAGATATGCCCATTTGAAGTTGGGATGTCAGTTAAGGAAAGTCAAACCCGGATTTTAGAGGTATTATGGTCTTTTCACTATCCAAATTAATTAAATTCATTTTTAGTAGTGGGTTGGGTCTAAACTGAATTTGTTCAGTTCACGCTTTATAAAAAATTAAGTTAGGGTTTTGTGAAAGGAGAAACGAAGAGAAGAAGCAAGGATTCGTCGATTTCTTGAGGAATTGATCGCGAATTTCACGAGGATTCAATCCCTACGAGGTATGTGAGTAGACATAGCGTTGAGTTCATTCACCCACGCACAAAAGTGTTTATTTGATATGATTTTGTCCTAAAGGTGAGACTTTGATGTTGTTGAGGTTGTATTCTTGAATTGCTTTGGTCAGTGAATTTGGGATGAGATAAGAGGGAGTTCTTGAGTTTAAGATTAGATTTATTAGACTTGTTTTAGGTTAGATTCTTGTGTGCATAACAGGTATACGAATGTAAAATTTGAGAAAGAACCAAGTTTAGGCGAGGTGAGTTGAAAATGAGAAGAACGAAAAGTTGGGCAAATTTGAGTCCTAGTCCAGCGTCGCGAACTTTTGCCCAGCCATTTAACGAGATTTTCTCCTCATCGCGAGTGGTCATGGACTTAGTTACGCACTCAAAAATTTATTTTTGCAACAAAATACTTAAAATGCATCTCCGCGTGTGACTTGGTTTCAAACAATGATTTCTTGATTGTTCTCGTATTTAACTATCTAAAAACACTCCTAAACATCATGAGATTTATCCTATCACAAATCACAATCCTTGAATCCATAAATTCAAATTCTAGGAAAGTTAAGAGCCAAGTCAAGAGAAATTCATAGTCTTCCAAAAATCTTTTACAAATGTTTTAACTTTGTTTTAAAACGTGAGTTTTGAGTTGAGTAAGTAAGGTGAAGTTCATTTCTTCAAAAAGTATATCGGGACTATGTATTTCCAAAGAGTAAAATGTTTTCACATTTAAATAAGAAGAAAACTAGATTTCCAAAAGATCCCTTTGAGCTAATTTTAGGTAGAGTAAATGGTTTCACAATTAAGCAGCCAGAGGAAACACTTGATTTCAAAAGCCTTCGGGCTAGTTTTTGAGTAATTATCTCAAAACCACGAGAGTTATGTTTTTAAGCATAACAGCTAGTATCATATTTTGGGAGTAGAATTGAGCACCGATATGAAGGAGAGTTGAGACAACTCCCAAACCCCATAAACAAATGTAGCGCTTGTGGGTAGAAAAAGGGCCATCTTTTGGAGTAAATTCATTAGTGCAGCATAGTGGCGGATCACTTAGTAGTTGGGTTCTATACCCTACGGCAAGGTATGGGGGCAGGCCACAGCGAGGCGTGAGGAAAAATGTTGTATCATCACAATAGCTCTTAAGTGATGATTTATCGATTGAAAACTCCCACAACGGTATTTTCCCTGTATTCTTATATACATTGAGTTAATTGTATTTTTATATTCATCAAAGTTCATTTGTATCTTTTGCATACATACAAAGTTATTGTGTATTTCTAAATACCATGAGTTGTTAGTCATGTTTAAAAGCACTATCTATATTGCATTTACATTATTGCTTTATATTGAAGGAGTTAGTTAAGCGAGGTATGTTCTTTGGGTTCTCTCCAAGATTATGTCTTGTTTATAATTTTCTCTCGCATGCTTTCATTACATTCAATAAACTGATGTTAGTTGGCCTACATCTTTTATAATACAAATTAGGTAACTAGGATCATCGTCAGTATCGTTGATCCGGTTGAGCTTGAAGTTGTTGGTGAGACTCCTTGCTTTCGGTGGATCCCTTTTTTCATTACTTTATCATTTTAGTTCATTGGGATGTCGTAGATTCTTGCCGAACATCTATATCAATTGTTAGAGGCTTCGTATGATTAGTTGATGTTAGTTCTTGAGACTTTTCATTCCTTTTTTTTATGATTGAGACTTGAGGTGACATTTTAGCTGGTAATTTACCACATTAGGTTCATTATTGAGCAATTCAATTTTACTTTTTAAAAGTATTTTTATCATGAGTAAGTCTTTCATAAGTGCTAAGTCGAGTACAGGGTTAAAGCAGGGCAGTGACCAGTTACCGAGTGTCCCAGTCCTCCCGGGCCTAGGCTCAGAAGTGACAAGCATGTTATCGGATAACGAGTTCAAGAGTCCTTGGGAGTCTATGAAGTTGTGTCACGCCAGAGTCCTAGTTATCGGTGTGAGCGCACCACATCTATAATTAGGAGGCTGCGGTATTTGGGAATTTCGCCCTTCTTTCCTTACTTACTTCGTGCGATAGATTTCATCTCTATAAAGTCTCTAACTCGTGCCTGTGTCTTATAGATCATGCCTCCACGAAAGAGAGTTGGTAGAGTCGTCCTTCAAGGAGAAATGTTGAGGAACAAGGGGGTACCTAATGCTAAGTGCGACCCATTAGAGGAGTCGCTAATGCGAGTTAAGGTGAGGCCATTCGGATGTTGAGTCAGAAGTTGTGACCCACGAAGTACAGACATGAAAGAGAATCGGCAGAGGTGTGAGATCTTCAATGATAGAGTGAGTTCTTAAGGATGAATCCTCCAGCTTCGCGGTTCCAGGAGTGTCCTTGGGGATCTGAAAACTTTGTTGAAGAGCTTTAGGGTTTCGAGATCATACATGTTGCTTGATGCTAAGAGAGTGGAACAGTTGCATACCAAATGAAAGGTGTCGCTAGAATCGAGGTTTGATCGGTGGAAAAAATAGAGTTGAGGTGCACTAATTATGGGTGGGTTGTGTTTGGCGTGATTTCATGGGGTGTTTCTTTGCCAGTAAGTTTCAAGAGGCAAATATAGAGTTAATCACCCTTAGTAGGAATCTATGAGTGTTCATGGTACGGTGCGAGAAGTTCACACAACTTTTGCTATGCTCAGTGGTTCTTGACATGAGGGCGAGGATGAGTTTGTTTGTTGCTAGGTTGTCTGGGTCGGCTCCAGTAAGGCAAAGGCGGCTATGCGTAGGGTATGGACATAGCAAGGCTAATGATATATGTGCAACAAGTTGGGGAGGATAAGCTAAGGGATAGAGAAGAGTTTAAGAATAAGGGCTAAGACATCGAAGGGATGAGTTGAGGCGACAAAGTAATGTAGACCGATGCTTCTTTCAGCCTAGCGAGAGGGACCATGTTCCGTCATTTTCTGGTACACTGCACAAGGAACAAAGGTGATACAATAGTCGAATTCCCGAATTTGAGGAGCTGAACCTGCACATTCTCAAAACCTTTGTTGAACAATGAGGTAATGAGACTCATGCATGTTCCTAAGTAATGGCGAACCACTGAGGGGTGTGTCGTAATGGCACTAGTTGCCCAGTGTGTCGAACGGTCATTTATGAAAGTGGCATAAGAGCAGGGCAATGTGTGTGGGGAATAGCCCGGTCTTCTTCGGTTGCTCCACGGGCATTTGCACCTAAGAACTGCACCCGGGGGTAGGCGGAGGATCAAACCATCTTTATGCGCATCATGATCTCCAGAAGCAGAGGATTCGCGAGATATTTGTCTTAGTATGATCCAAAGTCTTTAACTTTGATGTTTATGCTGTGATCCATGACGAGTTTATCTTTTGCTTGACTCCCCTTATGTTGCGATGAATTTTGATGTTCTTCCTAACGGCTTTCTTGAGCCCTTGACGTTTCTACCTGTTGATATACATTGATAGAGTTTATCCATGGTGTATAATTTCGTCAATCACCAAAATTACCATAGTGACAGTTGAGTTAAGCAGGTAGATTTTAAATGTCGTTCTAGGTATGGTGGCTTCATGCCTCTTATGCATC
>JAJTWQ010000611.1:0-44971 GCA_029007595.1 Solanum commersonii
TAGAGTAGTACCTGAATTGACTAACAACTGGGGATGCTTGTCTCGCATGTCTTTCTCGGTTTCCCAAGTATCTTCCTCAACTGGATGATGCTTCCATTGAAATTTCACGGACTTAATCTCTTTGGTCCTCAACTTCTGGACATCACGATCAAGAATTGCAATCGTTCTTCCTCATACTGAAGGTCCTTGTCTAACACAGTTGAGTCCCATTTTATGGTGTAATCCCCATCTCAATGATATCTCTTCAACATGGACACATGAAATACCGAATGAACTCCCGATAGGTTAGGAGGTAAAGCCAATCTATAAGCCACTGACCCTACAGTCAATGACCTCAAAGGGACCAATGTATCGAGGACTAAGCGTGCCCTTCTAACAGAATCTCATTACCTTTTTCATAGGTGATACCTTAAGAAGAACTTTCTCACCAGTCTGAAATGTCATGTCTCTTACCTTATGGTCTGCATACTTCTTCTGTCTACTTTGGGCTGCTAAAAGCTTAGCTTGAATACTCCCCACTTTATCGGGGACTAAGCTTGCCCTTCTAACCGAATCTCATTACCTCTTTCATGGGTGATACCTTAAGAAGAACTTTCTCACCAGTCTGAAATGTCATGTCTCTTACCTTATGGTATGCATACTTCTTCTGTCTACTTTGGGCTACTAAAAGCTTAGCTTGAATACTCCCCACTTTATCTTGAGCATCTTTCACTAAATCAACCCCCAAAAGTTTCACATCTCCACCTCAAACCATTCTATGGGTAATCTACATCTCCTCCCATACAGTGCTTCAAATGGTGCCATATCAATGTTGGAGTGGTAACTATTATTATAGGAAAACTCACACAAGGGGATGAATTTATCCTAATGACCTCCAAAGTCAATCACGCATGCCTTCAACATGTCCTTTAACACTTAGATAGTTCTCTCCAACTGCCCATCCGTCTGGGAATGAAAGGTTGTGCTAAAGGTGAGTTGAGTACCCAATTATTCATGCAATTTTCCCCAAAACTTGGATGTGAATTGTGTACCACGGTCTGAGATGATAGAAAGGGGCACCCTGTGCAGCCTTACTATCTCTTTTACATACACCTTGGCCAATTGCTGAGCATTATAGTTGTTATGACTGGAATAAAATGGGCTGACTTAGTTAATCTGTCAACAACTACCCAAATAGAATCATACTTTCCCAATGTTTTGGGAAGACCAACCACGAAATCCATAGCTATTCTTTCCCACTTGCATTCCAAAATTGACATTCTTGAAGCAAACCTACCGACCTTTGATGCTCATATTTTACTTGTTGGCAATTTTAACACTTAGCCACAAACTCCGCTATATCTTTCTTCATGCCAGGTCACCAAAAGAGTCATTTCAAGTCTTAGTACATCTTAGTCACACCCGGATGAATGGAATACCCCGAACCATGGGATTCTGCCAATAAATTCTGAATCAAGTCGCCCACTCTAGGAACACAAATACTTTCTTTAAAACTGAGTACACCTCCCACATCAAGAGTGGTCTCATGTGCCTTGCCAGACACTGTTTTATTTCTGAGCACTTTCAAATGCTTATTCTCAAACTGTTTGGCCTTGATCTCCTCAATGAATGTGGTCCTTACTTCAATGCTAGCTAACACCCCACCTTTCTTTGAGATGCCCAACTATATGAACTTAGATTCCAAGGTTTGAGTTTCCTTAGCCAAAGGTCGCTTGAATACACTCAAGCAAGCTAGACTACTAATACTCACCACTTTTTGGCTTAGTGCGTCCGCTACTACATTAGCCTTGCCCGAATGATACTGGATGGTCACATCATAATACCTGAGCAACTCCATCCACCTTCGCTGTCTCAAATTCAGATCATTTTGAGTGAATACATGTTGTAGGCTACAATGATCAGTAAACACCTCACATTTGACACCATAAAGGTAATGCCGCCAGATCTTAAGAGCAAATACTACCGCTGCTAACTCTAAATCATGTGTGGGGTAATTCCTCTCATGCACCTTCAATTGCCGTGATGCATAAGCTATAACATTCTTATCCTGCATTAACACAGCACCCAAACTCGAATGTGAAGCATCACAATAAATAATAAAATCTTTACCTTCCATTGGTAGTGCTAGAATAGGTGCCGTGATCAAAAGAGTCTTGAGCTTTTGAAAGCTCTCCTCACATTTTTCAGTCCATTCAAATGGTATCTCTTTTTTTGTCAAATTTGTCAAATGTGTGGCAATGGAAGCAAAATTCTTCACAAATCGATGATATTAGCTGGCAAGCTCCACAAAACTCCTAATTTCAGTCACAAACTTGGTCGAACCTAATTCCTAACCGCTTCAATCTTTTGGGGATCTACCATTACCCCTTCCTTTGAAACTGCATGCCCTAAAAAGGCAACCAAAGTCAACCAAAATTCACACTTAGAAAATTTCGCATACAACTTTTGTTTCCAAGAACACCCAAAACAATACGAAGATGGTCGGCATGCTCCTCCTCACTTTTCGAATAACCAAAATGTTGTCAATAAACACTATCACAAATGAATCAAGAAAGGGTTTGAACACACCATTCATCAAACTCATGAAAGTTGTAGGTGCATTTGTCAACCCGAATGACATAACTAGGAACTCATAGTGCCCATAGCGGGTCCTAAATGCCGATTTTGGTATATCCTTATGCCTAATCTTTAACTGATGGTAACCAGACCTTAAATCAATCTTAGAGAAAATGGATGCGCCCTGCAACTAGTTAAAAAAATCATCTATCTGAGCCAGTAGATACATGTTTCGAATGGTGACCCTATTCAATTGACGATAGTCTATGCACATTCTCATACTACCATCATTTTTCTTAACAAACAAGTAGGAGCACCCCAGGGTGAAGCACTAGAACAGATGAATCCTTTATCAAGAAGTTCTTCGATTTGAGCCTTAAGCTCTCTTAATTTTGCCAGAGGCCATATGATAAGGAGGGATGGAAATGGGACGAGTACCAATTTCTAAATTAATGCAGAAATCTATATCCCTATCTGGAGGCATACCGGGCAAATCAGTAGGAAACACTTCTCTAAATTCTGACACTATATGGCTAGACTCAATAGAGGGAGATTCAACCTCAACATCCCTAATATGAGCCAAATAAGCCAAACAACCTTGCCCTACTAGTTTCCTAGCCCGAATGAAGAATATGATCTTAGCTGGCTTAGGCTTGTACACCCCTTCCTACTCTAACTTTTTCCTACCCGGAATCTCTAGAGTCACAGACTTAGTTTTACAATTCAACACAACATAATATGGGGACAACTAAGCCATGCCTTAAATTATATCAAAGTCAGTCATATCCAAAATAATCAAATCATCCCAAGTCTAAAAACCCATAAACATGATAAGACAAGCATGATAGACATGTGTGACTATGACAGACTCTCCAACGGGGGTAGAAACATGGATGGGGGCATCAAGTATATCATAAATCATATCAAATTATGAGGCAAATCACACTGACACATAAGAATAAGTAGAACCCGGATCAAATAACACATTAGCCATCCGGTCACATACAAGAATAATACATGTGATCACTGCATCAGAAGACTTTGCCTCATTCTTCCTCGGAAAGGCGTAACACTGAGCTATGTCATATTGACGGGGGACTTCCCTGCCTGGCTGCGCTGTACCTCTACCTGGGTTACCATTTCCCCTACCTCCGCGGCCTCACTGATTTTCACCTCGCCCACCTTGTGGACGTTGATGAGTTCGAGATTTGGACTCATTTAGGGCATTATTTGTATAGGTTTAGTGTCCTCAAATGCTCATTTTGTGCCAATAATTGATGAAAAATCCTTGATTTTAATTATTATGGATTAAGAAGCAAAGCATGGACATTAAGTTGCAAAAGGAACAAAACGAGTTGAAAGAAGGAAGAAAAAAGAGCCTGGTGATCGCCAAGTGGCCATTTGACCGCCTAAAGTTCCAGTGTGCCAAACCCTAAAGTAGAAAATTAAGTTGGTGAGAGAAAAAAGCAGTCAGCAGATCATCGAGTGGTTCCGCGATGTAGTGTTAGATCGCCCAAAGTTACAGACCTAGAGGATGCTGAAGGCCAAGGCAAAAACGTGAAGGAATTGACCAAAGGGCGGATCGCCGAGGTGATCAGCGAGCCCGACTTACTGCACCAAATGTCCCTTCGCAGCATATTTTTGGCGACTATAAATACATTTTTTAACATTTAGTTTAGTATCAGATTATTATTGAATATTGAGTTCTAAGTTTTGACATTGAATTCTAAGTGTTGAGATAAGTTTTCCTTAGCTTTGAAGAATTGAGGTTTTTCACTTTTGAGAAATTGGAAGTGGGTCTTTGAGATTCTTCAATTTGGACCTTTGTAAAGATGAAATTAATCGTACCCAGTTGATGGAAACATAATTTGGTAACAATTTCTATCTTTTTATGATGTCTAGCTAAAACCTCAATTCTTGGGGTGTGATTATGTGATTATGAGATGATTTAGCTAATGGGTGTTGCTAATTGTTAGTCTAATTGCTATTTAGAAGTGAGTTCAATCATTTATTGTGGGTTAATTTAGGAATTGAAGTTGCAAATGTGATTCCACCTTTGTGTTCTTGGCTTGCTCGAGAGAGATGTTTTAGAACTAAGGTATTTGATTGATGGTCTGTCGGTATTGGGTTGACTGGGTTCAGCTCGAGAGAGTGAATCCTAAACCTTTCTCCACACATTCAGCTCGAGAGAGTGAATGGACTAAGGTGTGGTATGTTCTTATTTCGCATGCTTGTTGATGTTCGAGAGAAATCAACTTGATTCGGGGTAAATTGTTTGAGAGAAAGTTTATCTCCACTATAGTCTAGCTTACTCACTGATTTTCAACAGTTTTCTAATAGTTGCAACTACCCATTTCTCTATAATAGCCTGTAATCGAATCACATTCCAAGAACCCGTCTCATTATTGTTATTTTCATATTGTTTTGCTGTTGTTGTAGTTGATAATTGAAACCAAAACCCCTTTATTTGATATTTGTGTCTCCCCTTTGATTTAAATCATGTTTTTATTCGTAAATGTCTATTCCTATGGCTGATTTGAGCATATTTACACTTGACTCTTGAATCTTAAACACATACCGGTCCATGTGGGATTCGACCCTAACTCATTTAGTTGGGTTATTATATTGACTAACGATCGTTGACGCTTAGAACTGGATTAAGTGTCATTGAAACATTAATCAAAATGGCCGCCGCTGTCGGGGAGTAGTGTTGGTTAAGATTCTTTTGTTGAGTTAATTTTTTTCTTTTTAGTCATAGTTGAATCTACTTACTTTTAGTTTTGGTTTTCACGTTGCTTGGTTAGAGTAGAAGAAAAGAGCATGTCTTGTAGCTATGGTGACCCAAAGGACCACCCTCCTTTGAGATTGATGAGTTTTAGGGATAACATCCTAACTTTCAGGCAATTAGAGGATGAGTCAATCCATGAGTTGTGGCTGAGATTTAAGTTGCTATTGCTGTAATGCTCGATTCATGGAATTCTAGAAAACATGCTACTAGACTGTTTCTATAGACGTCTTGGTCCTGAAAACAGAAGAGTGGCTGGCCAAATTTCTCTGGGTGGTCTCACACGACTACCATATGCAATGGCAGCCCAGCTCCTTGATCATATGGCCAAGACCAACAAAGAGACTGAGAAGGACCAGATTTTGGCCACACTGTTGACTTAGCTGGATCTCGTGGCCAAACAGATTATGGAATTGAAGGTACCGTACAAAAAGAAAGATCGGTACATTCCCCCTCACGAGTGTATAAAGCCTAAGGAATATGAGGGTGGACAAATAGAATAGATACTCTCACTCATTCTCCATAAAATCGAAGAATACGATAGAGTGTTGAATGAGATAAAACAGAATGTCTCACTACTGAATCAGATGACTGCTTCCCATTTCATGTGTATTCCGCTACTGGAGATCCAAATGGGTAATGTGTTGTTTCTTCTCTACCCAACGAATCAAAATTGAGTGGGGAATTCATCGTTCAACGACGTTAAATAAGACGCTTCTTAGGAGGCAACCCAAATTTTACTACTTTCATTGTGTTTTTGAAATAATCGTATGTTGATTGTGTAGGTTAAAGTATGGAATGTGTTTGAAAAGTGCATATTAACGAGCAAAATGTCCAGTCGGCGCGACTTGCCAAAGAGATTGGCGAGCCCGACTTGGACTGTCGTTGGACTCAAGAAATTCTAAGGTTGGAGTCTGTAAAACTCGGTGAGACAATGAGTAAATCGATGTGTCGCCGAACAGGTAGGTGATCGCAACTTTGTCCGCCGTTTGGACCCCTACATTAACTGGAGGTCCTGTAAAACTCGGTGAGGTAAGTACCCACTCGGCATGTCGTCGAGTGGGTCACAGAAAAAACTAATTAAATAGAATGGGCGGGCGGACGATTTTAAAGGCCAAAGGTTTAAACTTTCAAACTCTTTCACTTTCCCTCACTTTTTAACTTCCCAAACTCACACCCGCACTATATTTTCCCGTAATTTTGCAATATTATCGCTTTTTAGTCGTCGATTGTGTGTTTAGAGTTGGATTTGTTTGCCGCCTAGCTTTTCAAAGTATATATTCAGCATAAAAGGTTAGTTTTCCGAACCCCGAGCTAGTCTTTAGCAATTTTACTCATTTGCAATTGTTCTTATCTTAGTGATGTGTTCTGGGCCTCTCTGATCTTTAATTGTGTGCTTTTGTGCCTATTTTAATTTGAAAATCATGCCTAGATTGCCAATTGTTGGTTTCCTAATATTTTTGTTCCTTAAAATTGATAAAAAAATTTGGGTGATTTTTGTTAATGTTGGGTCTAGTCGGGTGAAGTCTGAGTAACCTTTAATTGTACTAAATGATGTATTTTGTCCGATGATGGAGCGTTTGACGTCATTCCTAAGGGCTAAAGTCGTCAAATGGACAAATTTGGCCAAACAGGGAGAAGTCAGAGTATCCCGGGGGAATGGGTTTTATGGGTCTAGGTTTAATTGAATGAGTGCATGTTTTGATTTTGTTTTTGGGGGCTGCGTGGTTGATTTTGGAAGTTGGGGTAGAAAGTAGGCACGTTGGGCAGTTTGGGGAGCTGAGTCGAGCTCGCCGAACCACTCGGCCGTTCGCCGAATCCCCCTTGCTCGCCTTTAATTTCTTGGTTTTTAAGGCTTTTAATTCTGTAACTTTCGGCGAGAAGCCTGAGTTCCCCGAGTGCACTCGACTACTCACCGAAGGTCTTCTTTGATCGCCCTTTCTGCGCCCCTAATCCCTAAAATGCACTGTAAATTTTGGTGGGCTTGTCTTTGCTTGCCGAATGCTATCGGTGATTCACCGAAAGGCCCCTCCCATCGCCGACATGTCAATTTTTCTGAGAATTTTTAAGCTAATCCTTTTTGCGAGCCCGATCTGGCTCGCCAAAGTGATTTGGCGAGTCTGTCTGCAACTACTTTTATTCAACTTTTCATGAAACAAATCTAACTCTTTTTGATGGTTTTGCAGATATGGCTAGACCAAAAGTGGTCGGTAGAGACATGCCACCCCGCAAGAGGGATAAGGGAATAAAAATCAAGGAAGATGCAGTTGCATCCGTAGCTAAGGTGTTGATGAGTCCGAGATTTGGACTCATTTAGGGCATTATTTGTATAGGTTTAGTGTTCTCAAATGCTCATTTTGTTCCAATAATTGATGAAAAATCCTTGATTTTTAGGATTATGGATTAAGGAGCAAAGCATGGACACTAAGTTGCAAAAGGAACAAAGCGAGCTTGAAGAAGGAAAAAAAGAGAGTCTGGTGATCGCCAAGTCCATTTGGCGAGTCGCCAAGTGGCCATTTGACCGCCTAAAGTTCCAGTGTGCCAAGCCCTGAAGAAGAAAATCAAGTTGGCTAGAGAAAGGAGTAGTCGGTGGATCATCGAGTGGTTCTGCGATGCAGTGTTAGATCACCCAAAGTTACAAACCTGGAGAATGTTGAAGGCCAAGGCAAAAAGGCGATGGAATTGACCAAAGGGCGGATCACCGAGTTGATCGGCGGATCACCGAGTTGATCGGTGAGCCCGACTTACTGTGCCGAATGGCCCTTCGTAGCATATTTTTGGCGACTATAAATACATTTTTTAACATTTAGTTTAGTATCAAATTATTATTGAATATTGAGTTCTAAATTTTGACATTGAATTCTAAGTGTTGAGACAAGTTTTCCTTAACTTTGAAGAATTGAGATTTTTCACTTTTGAGAAATTGGAAGTGGGTCTTTGAGTTTTTTCAATTTGGACCTTTGCAAAGACGAAATTAATCGTACGTAGTTGATGGAAACACAATTTGGTAACGATTTCTATCTTTTTATGATGTCTAGCTAAAACCCAACTCTTGGGGTGTGATTATGTGATTATGGGATGATTTAGCTAATGGGTATTGCTAATTGTTAGTCTAATTGTTGTTTAGAAGTGAGTTCAATAATTTTTTGTGGGTTAATTTAGGAATTGCAGTTGCAAATGTGATTCCACCTTTGTGTTCTTGGCTTGCTCGAGAGAGAAGTTTTAGAACTAAGGTATTTTATTGATGGTCTATGGGTATTGGGTTGGCCTGGGTTCAACTCGAGAGAGTGAATCCTAAACCCTTTTCAACACATTCAGCTCGAGAGAGTGAATGGTCTAAGGTGTGGGCTGTTCTTATTTCACATGCTTGTTGATGTTAGTGAGAAATCAACTTGATTCGGGGTAAATTGTTCGAGAGAAAGTTATCCCCTCTATAGTCTAGCTTACTCACTGATTTTTAGCAGTTTTTTAATAGTTGCAACTACCCATTTCTCTATAATAGCCTGTAATAGAATCACATTCCAAGAACCCGTCTCATTAATGTTATTTTCGTATTGTTTTGCTGTGTTGTAGTTGATAATTGAAACCAAAACACCCTTATTTGACATTCGTGTCACCCCCTCATTTGAATCATGTTTTTAATTGTAAATGTCTATTCCTATGACTGATTTAAGCATATTCACACTTGACTCTTGAATCTTAAACATGTACCGCTCCCTCTGGGATTCGACCCCAACTCATTTAGTTGGGTTATTATACTGACTAATGATCGTTGACACTTAGAACTTGATTAAGTGTCCTTGAAATGTTAATCAGATGCCCTCGACCATTATTACCATTTTCCGTGGGTACCACTGCTCTAGTCTGTTGCTGTATGGATTCCAACATGCGCAGGTGGGGACAATCTCTCCTCATATGCCCTGGTTCTCCACAGTTATAGCAAGTGCGATCAAAAGATGGCTTTCTGCCCGTTGAAGGTGCGGCTCCCTAGCTATCATAAATTAAATTCTGAGGTGGAGTTCCCGAGTAGTTACTTGTAGAAACGGGCATAGTGGACTAAATTGACCGGGCTGCAAGTGTTGGCTTACCTGAACCTCTGGAGTAGGAACCCTGAAAGTTACCTGTGCTCTTAGGTTTCTTAGCCAATGCATTAGCCTGACCCTCTCGCCTCACCCCATCCACTTTCTTCACAAAATCTGTTACCTCATTGAAATTTTTTCCTGCAGAAGTCATATGCACAAACAATACCTGTAACTCAGAATTCAGTCCCTTAACAAATAGATGGATCCTCTCTTCCTCAGTAGTCACCAATTGCGTAGCATATCTAGACAAAGCATGGAATTTAGCCTCATAAGCAGCCACAGTCATACCACCTTGCTCCAAAGCCATGAACTCATCCTTCTTACGATCTCTCAATGCCCTGGGCACATACTTTTCCAAGAATAGAGCATGAAACTGGTTCCAAGTGAGTGGGGGTAAAGTTGAAGATCTGCATTCCACATAAGCTCTCCACCACTGCTTAGCCTCGCCCTAAAGTTGAAAAGTCACAAACTCTACTCCATGTTGATGAACAATTCCCAACTTATGAAGCCTCTCATAATAATCTAGAGTGAACTCATAGGCGTCCTCACTCTCGGAACCATAGAACACCGGCGGTTTCAATTTCAAGAACTTAGTCAGTATCTCATGTTCATTACCAGTCATAACAGGACCCAACAAAGGATGGAAGAAAACAACAGTACCTATAGTTCCACCCACCTTGGGGACATTGATAGCAATAGGGGGATTGGCGAGAGCTTGAGTTGCGAGAAGAACTCCAGGACCAACCAGTCCTTTCAGGAACGACATTCTCTGTTGAGCTAACACTGGGTCTAAGGGAGGAATACCTGTAGTCTCAGCCTGCACCTCTTACTCTTGTCCAACATTCTCATCATTCTCAACCTCCACATTCTCCTCTATCTCTTCATGATGCGCAAGAGGATTCTCATTTCTGGGAGCATTCTCAACAGGAGCTCCACCCCTAGTGGGTGCTACCCTTCCACGGCCTCTACCCCTTGATCTTTCTCTACCCCTTCCTCGACCGCGACCTCTTGCTGCGGACTCCTCAGTGGGATCATTGACGGGAGCTACGGGCCTGACGCCGTTGAATCAAGTGTTAACCATCTACGGACAGAAGAGTGAAGGAGATTAGATACCAATTTGGATCACCAGATACCAATTGGAACCAAGTTATTGCACGAAATGAGACAAGAGAAAACAAAGAGATTTCCTAAAGTCCTATAGCCTCTCGAAGAAAAGCACAGACATCTCCGTACCGTTCCGCAAGACTCTACTAGACTCATTTTGGTACATCGAGATGAATGAACCTAGGGCTCTGATACCAACTTTGTCACGACCCAGACCATCGTGATTGACACCCACACTAACCCTCCGGTGGGAGAACCATTACTACAACCCAACTAACCATGAAACTCAGCATTTAAAGATACAGAAACAAGTTTAAATGTAGAAATAAAGTAGAGTTCCCATAAACTCTAAATGTCTAATAACGATTGCAGAATTAATGCCTAGAACCTGAAAGTCAATTTTCCAAAACATCTAAAGTTCAACAAGTCTACGAAAATGGGTGCAACCCAAACTAATCATAAGAAATCTAAAGTACTGGTCTAAGTCCGAAGGAAGTGGACATAAAAAAAATGAGAACTCATGGCAGCCCGAAAGAACTGGCTCACCCTTGAATTCGAATCGATCACTGGTCTTCTAAACGAGGTCTGTCAGTAGCCGCCTAAAGATGCCCTGTACTCAACAAAGAAAGAGCAAGTGCAGTATTAGTACACAACCACAATGTACTGGTAGGATCACGCGGCTATCCCAATAAGTGAAACATATATAAGTCATTACAACATAATAAACATGCATACACCGAAATACATATCGAAATACAGAATTGGGGAGCGAAAATTTTACCTTTAGCACCAAATTTCGTGGAAAGCTGTCAAGAACTCGTCTGGGGTCGTCTCCTAGCTCTCAAAAATGGAAATTGCAGAATAATGACATTTTTGGGGTTTATTTCCGACTTAAGTCGCGATTGTCCTGCCACAGCGGACCTCATCCCGCTACAGCGTCCCCGCCTTGGAGGGAAAATCCTGCCTTGGAGTTTTGAACGGAAACAAAGATCTAAATTAAGAGTTCCAAACCCCCATTTCACAACACACCCTTATCCCATGACACTCATAAAATACTCGTTCACGCTAAGATCAGTTTCGGGAGTTCTACTCTCCCGAATTCGATTCTGTAAAGTTGTACGGGTTCCTCAACGTGTTAGCTATCTACTCATGTGATCAAATCCATAATTTGATCTCCCATTTGTTACCCGATTTCCCTAGACCTCACTGACTCCGATTTCGTCCAAATCTGGACTAGGTTGAAAAATTTCAAGTTACTACCAAAAAGTGTTCCCGCCCAAAAATTTTCCCCATTGCTTTTCTATAATGATAGGAACAGGTCGTTACATAAAGTCCTTTACCAAGTGTATCAAAAGTATCTGAAGTGATGTAGGGTCATACGAGACCTCAAACACCAAGCCATGTGTATGGTTTTATGTACATGAAATGAAACTTCTGTTGGATTTATCATCTCTATCTTCCTTCTAATTGAACTTTATTCAGTATCGTTATAGTAAAATCGCAAAGCTATTATGTATTTTTGTCACATTAAAGTAACTGAACTTTATCTAACGTGACATCAAAGTCAGAGTTCTAGTAATCTTTGAGCTTTAAAAGTTCTACTTCATTCATATTGAGATACTTGAATTTGTCAATTTTAATATAACGATTTATTTGTTCTAATTATATTATTCTTTTTTTAATATACATTATATATTTGATCCCAATCCTTTTTATAGATAAAATGATTATTTATATCAATTATATATTTTCTTTATTTTGTTGTGGATCAAAATCTACCTAACTGAGTTAAAACTCTATTATTTTAGCCAAATAAAAATATTTTAACCAAAGTAATGATGTTCAAACGGTGTATTTTTATATATAAAAGTAAATTGTGTATTTCTTTTGCAATGAGCCAATGACTACTTATTTCAACTATGAATTATTTATTTATTTTGGGTCAAATTCGTAAAATATTTGATTGAATTTTTTTTCTTTCATATTATTATTTAGATGCAATGCTTATTTGTTCTAAGCGTGTATTTCTTCTTTTCTTGGCTAAATATATAAAAGAACTTGATTAAAATTCGATCATTATCTTTAGGCAAAATTATTATCACATTAAGGTTTTTTTAATCTATTAATTTTTTTTTTAAAAATAAATTGGTTAAGAAATACATTCCTTCCTTTTGATTTACAAAATCAACAAATTAAGGAAAAACGATAAATGTCGTCAAACTACGTGAAATTGAAGAAAAATATCTTTTCGTAATAGTTTGGTCCAAAATGCCCCTTGTTGGTAGTGGTTTGGCTAAAATATTGTTACTTAATTGTGTCAAAATGTTTTTTTCTTTATAAACATATTATTTTAAGCACATTATTTTCCTAATTAAAACATTAATTTTAAAGAACGTTATAAAAAAAATGTTAAATAAGTTTTTTCTCTTCTTAATCTCGTTTTATCAATTAATATAATAATAACTTCATGCATTTTTAACTGATTAGGATACAACAACAAACCCAATGTTTTAACTGATTTGGATAATGATAATTTATATTACTAATATACTAGGACATATTTTTGTTTCAAAAAAAAGTTTCAAATTGAAGTAGGATAAACATTTTGTAACGATCCAAAAATGGACATGATGACACTCGTCTAGTCCCACCAAGACAAGTCATACTAAAACCCAACAATACGATAGAAATACAGAAAAACTTAGTCATTCTCAAATACCCCCAAAACCTGGTTGTCTCGTGTACAAGCCACTAATGTATAATAACTGAGTTTGAAAGATAAGTACAAGTCTCAAATGTCCTTGTCTCTCGAATAGAACAATAACATAAATAAGGAACATGAGGGCTCACCGGGATGACAAACAACTACCTCTCAAGTATTCACAGAAAGCCTCAGACGTAGACAGAAAAAGGGTACTCACACAGATCCGGGCTCGAAACCTACACAAGTGTAGAAGCAAGGAGTGAGTACCAAACAACACGGTACCCATCAAGCAACTCACTAGACACAAGGTTAAACAAGCTAGAAAATGCGAACTCATTTCATCTCAATTGAACCGCCACAACTACAACTTGCACATAAATCAACCCAACCTAACAGTTCACAAAATACAGTTCGTAATGTTTCATAATCACAGTCCAACAATTACATTTCATTCAATCACAAGTATTAAGTTCATCAATCACAATAATGAAGTTCAACAATCACAAGTATCAAGGTCATCAATCACAAGTATTTAAGTCATCAATCACATTAATCAATGTCATCAATCTCGATAATCAAGTTCATCAATCACAAACAACAAATCGAGATCTATGGGAAACAGCCAAGATCCATATATCCACCGAAAGCAATCTCGACCTCAATACCACTTGCCGGAACAGACCTCAACATCAATACCATTTATTAAAATAAACTTCGATATCAATAACACTTTCTGAAATAGACCTCGACATTAATACACTTGTCAGAACAAATCTTGACATTAATAACACTTGCCGAAACACACCTCGACATCAATACACTTGACGAAATAGACCTCGACATCAATAACACTTTTCAGAATAGACCTCGGCATAATCATAATACATCTCATCACAGTGTTCCAGAACTGATGCAAGTAGACATGTTCACAAAATAATGAGGAAATTACAAATTCAAGTAATTCACATCCACAACAATACTATTAAAGTATTTTATCAACCACCGATTCAATATCGATAATCAAGGAAATTCACTCTACTCAATACAACATTATCAACACGTTGCCCTTTTCATTAATCTTATTTCTATCATTAAGGTAATTCATTTTGAGAAATTAACGCATCACCTCATTTCCATTACTCCCCAGCACATACAACAAAGAGGGTTCAAGATTCTACAAGGCTTAGAAGTTCACTTACCTTAATAAATCAAAATCAATTCGAGACTGGAGCTTTTTCTTTCATCATATCAACACAATATAGTCAAACAAGTATTCACAAAGAGATTTCGAAACCAACAACACCCATATTAAGTAATTTGGAAATTGTGGGTCAAATCGATTCAAAAATCAGATTCTGAAAATGAAGTTAGAATCTAAAAATTGTTACATATATACGTTATCAAAAATATTTGGAATCCATTGGTGAAAACCATTTTGAAGACAGAGTTGTATTTCGCCAAAAATCACTTCTTTTTAAAGCTAAAGTTCATGAGAAACCCTAGGGTTGAATCCAAAATAGAAAATTAAGTGATAAAATCTTGCCATAATCAAGTAATAACAATGAATGGGAGTTAAAATTTGTTACCCAATCAAAGTTTATTGAAAACTCACTTTTAAATCGTCAATACCAAGCTTGAAAACTCAAAAATAGAGGAAACGAGACTGAAACCTCAAACTTTGAGACAAAAACACTCTTAGGTGTCACAAAAGAAAGCCTAGGTTTGCTTTCATGAACGCCGCGAATGGGATAATCGGATCACTAACGTGATCCCCAAAAAAAAGTCAGGCTTTTGTTTTCCCAAAAAAAGGTCGCAAAAGCGGAAAGGACTCCGCGAATGCGATTGTCAGGAAACTTGAACCCTCGCGAGCATGATCAAACATTCGCGAACACGATCAAACCTTCGCTAACGCGAGGGTCGCAAAGGCGATCGACCCCTTGCAAACGCGAGGTACAACAAATGTTAGGTACCAAAAAATCAGCCAACACATAACTCTTCGAAAAGACCCTCAAAATCTGTTCAGAACCACATGCACACAAACCAAATATGCTACCTGATGAAACTCGATATTTCAAACTCAATGGAACCATCAAAATTGAATTCAAGGTCTTCTTCTATCTCTTCTCTTAGAAAAGGTAGGTGAAAGTCAGACCTTTGGCTTGCGGGCTCAGGGACTGTAGTCAGCTGCCTCCCCTGTAGTCGTCAGCTCATTCTTAACAAATTTGAAATCTACGAAGTCACAATGAACAAATATAATGCCTAAAATACCAAATCAAGATCGGGACCTCTCATAAGCCTAAAATTATCCCCCAAATCTAATGAAATTGTCGAAAATCATATCCGAGCATTCGAAATTCAAATATTGACCAAAGTCAACCCAAATGCAAAAACCTCAACTATTTACAACTTAGGACCTCAAATCCAAGAAAGACTCTTAATATGAAACCGACAACTCTCGTAGACTAAATTCTACATTCCATGACTGATGAAATTGACAAAATTTGATTCCGAGACTCGAAACTTCAAAAGACACTGAAAACCATTCTTTAACAACTTAGTATTTCAAAACTCTAAAATTTCTACAATTCTCAACTTCTTACTCAAAACTGATTTCACAAACTAAGCAGAAATGACTCGAAGAAACTATCAGGAGGGGTAAAATAGTAATTTTATAAAACCTTCCAAAAATAATCAACCGAATCATTATATTATCTACCACTAAAAATTATGTTCGTCCTCGCCAAGTGGACCCTTGGCTCGCCCAATTTTCCACTAGCTCTAATCGGCGACCCACGACTTTGCTCGCCCATACTCCCATAACTTAGGCCAAGGGGACAGTCCACTAGGCGACCCCAAGTGTACTTTGGCGCATCGCCAAGTCACTTGGGCGATCATGCTGCCAAATCACTAACTAGGCACCTAGGAGAACAAGTTCTCTTTCACTCTACCTTGATAGCTTAAGACCTTGCCCACTCCCTAGACTTGACAACCCCTCATACCAAGGCTTAGAACCCTAACTTAAGGCCCTAGTTTAGTCTACTAGTTTCCGGGGTGTTACAATATCTCCCCCTTGGGAACATTCATCCTCGAATGACCTTTCTAAACACTTTTTAAAGGAAACAACTCTAGACTAGCAGCCCATTATGCATGCACCATATCTAAATGCACGCAACCAACAAGGAAATTTCAATTCCAAGCTAAACATACTCAATGGAACACAAGGGAGTAGGAAATGCATCTACCAACCCAAAATGCATGAAATTCTATATCTACTCATTTTCAAGGAGGAATTAACATCTCCTAGCTACAACATGCTCAACATACATTCATGGAGCCTAAAATGCACATTGACTCAAAGATGCTACAACATGAGGCAAAACAATGCATGTAAGTCATTTCTAACAAGACCTAGGCATTTTCATAAACATGCATATGAGGAAATCATAGGAACACATAATCACCTAATAGCCTTGATCTTAGGCATATTTATATGCCTATGTTGTCAATATTGGCCCATGAATTGATTAGATTGAAGAATGATCTTTAGTTACTAACTTGATTTTTGGTGTAACTTGTGATGATTGTGCACTTATACACATGATTAGTTGTTTCAGGCGCACTTGAAAGGATTGGCGTTGGAACGAAGAAAGAAGTAGCAAAGATGTGCAAGAAAATGGCCAAGGCAAAAACCACCAGTGGCTGGCGCACTGGTTGGCGCGGCGCACCACTAGTGGTACTTCAGAAATGATGTTGTGGCGCGATGCGCCAAACGCCACACTTCAGAGTCCCTTCTAAGGCGTGCTGAGAGGCGCGAAGCCCCATGGAAGTTCCGACTTTTTCAAGTTAAAAGACTTAAAATAGGATTCCTAAGTGTAGTAGGCTTGGACTCCAAGTTATCCTACTATTATAAATAGACCCTTAGGGTTCCATAATCTGGGTCGACGTTTTGATTTAGTGTGCAAGAGCAAGAATTCAAGTTTGTAATAGGTTTTAATCCTTTAACTCTTCTATTTTTTGGAAATTGCATGAACTATTGTATTTTCTTGTTTTCTAATAGCATGAGTGGCTAAACGCCCTAGTTATGGGGCTGTAGCTACGAATTGATTGTTGATTGTTTGAGGTTGTTGAATTAATTTTCAGTTGTCAATACAAGTTACTTCTATATTCTTGTTTTAGTATTTTATGCTTGCGCACCATAAGATAAATATATTGTCTAATCTTAAAATCGGGAGAGGAGAGGTCAGATAGACCAGGGAATATAGAGAGCTCGGTCCACCCATTAAATTGAGGTGATTAATGTTCAGGAGTGATGCCCAGACGAACACCTTGCTTGGTTACGAAATAAGATGAAATATAAATGCTCACCAGTTAGTCTATTTATCCCCGCTCAACGATGTAGTTAGACAGCTAAATGGGGTAGGCGACGAGAGGCGTATAAACCGAATCATATCATCAACCCTATAAACCAGTAACTTGACAACTGAAATTAATTCTAAGATAATAATATGATACATGATATTCAGTATATGTTGCAGCCCAGGAATTGCTTTTAACTTGCTTGAAACTTTATATCAAAGTTGTTCACAATTAGTTACTTTCAATTAGTGCATAATTATTAGTAGATAAATAATAAATCATCAACTCTTGAAAATTTTACTTTTACTTTTAGTTGTAGAATTATGTGAATATAAGTTGATCATAAGTCCCTTGGGAACGATTAACTCGTTTCTTAAAAAATCTATATTACTTGCGCGACCACGTACACTTGTGTGTATACTGGGGAGCAACAAGCCTTATTAGGTAGGCACACTATCTCCCCCTTGGGAACAAGCCTACACATGATTTTCTAAACATCATTCATGGCAAGGACAACATCAAGTCTAATATAACAAGTCACAAAAGACAAGAAATTCGAAGAATTTACTAAAGCATAAAACACATACCGGAAAGGATATGAGGAGATCACTCTTGATCTTCTCTAGATTGGAGGGCATAAAACCTATTCTTATTTTGAGGCTCAACATCCCCACCACTAGAGGCAACTTGCTTACCCTTCTTATAGAAGCCTTTGCCTTTGGGCAATCTTTCTTCATGTGGCCAGTCTCACCACATCCATAACAACCATCTCTACCGGCTAAGCACTTACCCTCATGCCTCTTACCACACCTAGAACAAGTGGTCCATAGGGACTCATTACTCATCCCTTGTGGCCTAGGGGTAGACACCCTCTCATCCTTACACTTAGGAGCATTAGAAAAGCCTTGCCCGAAAAACTTTTGTCGATTCCTAGAACGACCATGTCCATCGGACCCATCATAAAAAAGCTTATCACCATCCATCCTAGACCTCTTTTTCTCCCTAGCCCTCTCCTTCTTGAGTTTTGACTCTTCTATTTATTAGGCAAACACCATGAGGCGTGAGATATCCATATCATCAACAAGCATTGCCATACAACATTCTTCTTCTACCAAATCGGACACCCCCGTCATGAACCTATTCATCAAATACCTTGGACTTGCTACCAAAGATGGAGCATATTTAGACAAAAGAGTGAACTTCAAGGCATACTCATTGACACTCATGTTGCCTTGCTTAAGATTTATGAACTCCTCCAACTTAGCCTCCCTCAACTCCCGAGGAAAGAACCTATCTAGAAATGCCAACTTAAAAGTTTCCCACTCTATAGGGCCCGCCTCTACTGGCCTAGCATCTTTCTATTGCTCATACCAAATTTGGGCAACATCTTTCAATTGGTAAGCGGCTAGCTCCGCTTTCTTTCTAGAAGTTATCCACATGATAGCAAGTGTCTTATAAACCCCATCTATGAACCTATTTGGATCATCTTCCACCTTGGAGCCACTAAACTCCGGAGGGTTCATCCTCAAGAACTCCCTTATCCTATAAGCACCCATCCCTCTTATAGGGTTTTCCGGAGCCACCACCTCTCTATTGGCTTGCGCCGTTAATGCTTAAGCCAATAGTTGCATAGAAGCCCTAAGCTCTGCAAGAGTGGCATTCCCAATTGGAGGGTCATTAGGAACTTGAGGAGGAGCTTGATGTGGAACTTGGGGAGGAATCTCTTGGTCCCCATTATCTTCCCCTTCTCTCCTAGCATTCACCCTTGTATTAGCCATACCTTGAAAAACAACTGGCACGGATTAGAAAAAGGGCCTACTAAAGCCAAACTCTATGACACGACTAAGAGAATGAAGAAGTGATACTTTTCCTAAGCATCCAATAGCCTCCTATTCATAAATGTGTCGCGACTCACACCCATGAAAAAGACTCTACTTAGACGTGGTTTGAGACAATCCTGGAACCATTCTAAACCTTTTACTCTGATTACTAAGTTTGTCACGACCCAGGGGTACCCCCTAGACGTAACATGGTGTACTTGACCTCGAAGGGGTCTCATACAACCCCTTAGCATTATCATAACATAAGATCATAGAAAAGTAGGGAAAATTTAAAACTTTCTTTCAAACAATCTAAAACTTTTTATAAGCAAGCGGAAGTCTTTACTAAGTCTTTGTCTCAAACCATCTATGAATAACATGAATAAAAGTCTTGGGACGCAGCCCATATAAAGTCTAAAACATAAGAAATGACATAAAAGGAACATAGTGGGTTTGTCCTCGAAGCTATGAGGACTCACCAATTCTTCAAGTCTTTTTGCACCTTACGAACCTAGCCTTCAAGCAACTCGATCTCCCAACACCTTACATATGATTAGAATGTAGGCAATATGCGTTAGTACAAAATGTACCAAGTATGAAAGCTAGCATAACATCAAAAAGCATCTCAAATGGTTAGTCAACATAAGACATAAACATACGAGAAAATAACATATTCATAACATAAACTCCAAAATAAGCATCATATCATCACAAGTCAACATAACACATACATAAATGAGCATAGGAGATACATCATGTTCATAGCATAGCCTCTATTTAGACTTTCATCGTTATATACTTCAACCTTTATCTTTCATATTCAAGAGAACTACTCCACAAGCCACCTCCAAGCATACTTGTGCAAGGCTAGGATAGCATCCCATAATACTATCCAAGCTAAGTACCTCTCTTTGGTCATTCTTGGTCATAGTCAAGATCTAGGTTTTCATATCATAAGAGCACTTATACTCCTAAGTAACCTCAAGGCACACTTGTGCAATGCATGTGGGGCATCCCATAATACCACACACACCAAGCATATCCTTGAAGTCACCATATTCATATTTACCATTTCTAGGTGCCACTATAGACCTACTTCATATTGACAAGGAACTATCAACTTAAGTCAATCATATCATGGAAAGCAACTATAGCAACACTCCAAGCTAGCATACATCACATAACAGAACACTTCATAAGTAGCTTCAAATCATACTTGTGCCATGTATAAATGGCATCCCATACTACCATTCACACTAAGTACTCCGTAGGCTAGCTTACTCAATGCTTACTATCTTTCATTCTAAACTATCAAAGAATAGCATACTACTATGCTAGACCTAACTACCATGGAAAACACTCTATCATGCAATCCAAGCTATCCAAGGGAGGATACAAGTATACCAACCTAGCTACCATGCAAACATTCAATAGGATGCAAGATACCCCTTAGGGGAGCATGAACCCTCAACCCTAAGCTATCCTTAGGAGAGTATGGTGTCTCAATCCTAAGCTACCATGAAATGGTCTTGGCCTAACCAAGTCAAGCTACCATGAAGTGCATTCTAACAATGCTAATTCAAGCTACCCATATGAGGGTATAGATCTTCAATCCTAGGCTACCATGCCTATACTAATGCAAGCTACCATGAAAAGCATCCTACCAATGCTAGTTCAAGCTAACCTTAGGAGAGCTTAATTCCCCAATCCCAAGCTACCATGAGATCTACCATCCCAAGCTACATAATTCAACTATCCATGAAGGAATCATAAGACTCAACCTCAAGCTATTATATTCTAACAAGCATGATTCATTTTAGGTGATTAACCCTTCACATTCTACACACAAGCATTCATATAGTTCTAGGTAGGTCATGTGGGTGAAATCCTTCCACCATAACTCTATCTATGTTGTATACTAATTCTATGCAAGCTAGTTCATTATATTATACTTACTCTTTAAGCCATAGTGATCAATATTATGAATTCAAGCCCTACATTCAAGATTTACTCCACAATCATCATACTAGTCTAGATCATAAGACACATTAGCCCTAAGCCTTAGTCATAGGCAATTCTAAGCATAATTCATCAGAAGTCCCAATTCTAATCATTCAATTCATATTCTATCATACATGCATAAGTCTAGTTCAATTCATGATTTCATATTCCCATTCTTAGATAAGTTCTATTCGTTGTGACAATTCTAGAAAATCTATCAAGAACCATCGATTTCTCATCAAAAGATCTAAACCCACATACTTTGAAAATTAGGGTTAGACAGGGAATTCACATAATTTCTTCATAATATCATGAATCAACATTAAATTAATCATATATGAGTAGTATCCAACCATTTGGAATCATACCCACCTAAAACTCATACATTGGAAGTAACCCTAGCTTGATTGGGGTTCTTCTGCACAAATTAGGGGAAATTATAGGGGACTCTATGGGTGGAAGAACCCATAGATGAAAATCTAAACATACCTTAATCAAAGCCCTAGCACAAGCCTTTAGCAATGGAGCCCTTGTTCTTGACCTTAGCTTCAACCCTAGCTTCTTTTTCAATGGAGGTTCTTCTTAGAGAGAGAAATATTCTATGAAGAGGATGAAGTTGGGTTTTATTTTGATTCTAGGGAGAATGACTTAATTGAGGTAAACTTAGGTCTAATGAGCTTATATAGTTGCTAGGAAAGGAATAAAACAATGTAGGGTCAACTTTAGTAAAGAACTAAGGACCCTAAACATTTTAACTTAAAAATTGCTAAGCTTCATGACTTAGCTTGCCCTTTGCACCCTCATGGCTCGCCAACGTCACTAGGCGACTCGCCAAGTGGACCCTTAGCTCACCCAATTTTCCAGTAGCTCCATAAATTGTGCAGGCTACTTAGGCGATGGGGGAGGCAGCTTGGCGACTCGGCAATCCAATCGGTGACCCACGACTTTGCTCGTCCATCCCCTCACAACTTAGGCCAAGGGGGTAGCCCACTAGGCGACCCCAAGTGTACTTTGGCGCATCGCCAAGTCACTTAGGAGATCATGCTGCCCAATCGCTAACTAGGCACCTAGAAGAACAAGTTCTCTTTCACTCTACCTTGATAGCTTAGGCCCTTGCCCACTCCCTAGACTTGACAACCCCTCATACCAAGGCTTAGAACCCTAATTTAAGGCCCTAGTTTAGTCTACTATTTTCCGGGGTGTTACAGTGAACTGTGGGTGCCACCTAATCCCTGCCAAACTACCCAACAAGGTCATCAATGAGCGAACACATCTGAAAAAGTAAGGGTGAGTGCAATAGTCTCTTGAACTAGTTTCTTTATCTTCTTTGTTGTTATCCCAAGAGCCTTTTGGGGTGTAGGGGACTCTTGTCTCATAATTGATCAACAACTATGGTTCTAGCCCTTGTTGGAGCTTTTGCTCTGTCCCTACCCTGAACGCCTCTTTTTGCCCGTACTCTACTGTGAGTAATAACAATAACTAGCTCAGGTGCCTCAACTTTGGCTTCTCCTGAACATGTCCTCGCTATCTTCGAGAGAAAAGAGTGGAAGAGTCAAATACCAATTTGAATCACCAGTTACTAATCATAATCAAATAATAGCATGAAGAAAAGAAATGCAATGCCTCACAACTTCTAAGCAAATATTCGTACTGTAGGCGTATAGGATCGAACCTAATGATTTCTAAGTTATACAAATATGTTAATTTCATTTAATAAGTGTAGTAAGTGTACAAAAATGTGTTTGGGTTGTAAGGTATCCCAAACACCAAGCCAAGTTCAAAGCATTCATATCGGCTAAGTTTTCACATTCATTCATATTAAGGTCTACTTCAAATGACCATATCTCTTAGAATATAAGGATATAGGTGCCTATAACATATCAAATTAAAGGTCTATGAGTCTTCTTTCCAACACAACCAAGTTTGCATCAATCAGAGTTTGGAGTAAAACGTTAGGGTCATTTTACTGAAACTTTTCTATATGAGAAATTCGGCGATGTCACTTGTCCATTTGGTGAATCGCCGAATAGTTTGGTGAAACACCGAATTACCTCACCCAAATGTCCTGAAAACCTTCAATCTCGGAATATTTTGGTGATCCAAAGCCCTATTTGGCGATCCATCAATTATTTCAGTGAGGGGACCTCCAGATCGCTGATTTGGCCAACGGAATTCATTAAAAGGTCATTTTATTTGATTGATATGGTCATTCAAACTTCTAACAATGAAAACAATCATGATATGAATTACAACCTAAATACATGTTATTTTAAGATATGACTTGATCATAGAAAATTATAGCTTGTAGGAATCATAAACTTGAGAAATTGGGATTTTCTTAGGACTTAATGGGTAAAGGGATACCCCATTATAAAATCCCACACACTTGGAGCAGAATCCTTGGCTTGATTCTTGGAATGGAGACTTGAAGCTTTGAACCCTAGTTCTTGCTTTGGGAGAAAACCATAGAGAGAAGAAATTTAATTTAGGGAGGTTATGAGTGAATAAAGAGTTTTGGGCTGATAAAATCCCCTTAATCCCACTTATAATAGGTTAAACTGACATAATATAGGAATTAAAAGAGTGAAAAAGATCAAACTAACCCTGACTTAAAAACTAATGAAGTCCCGTCACAAAATCCTTCCATGGACAGTACAACACTTCACGGCCTGTGAAGGTGCCCATGAACTGAAGAGAGTTCTGGGCTCTGAGCATCAACTTAAATAGGAGCTTCTACGGGCCGTATAACCCTCCACAGGCTATACAAGTGCCCGTAAAATACAATGTTTTTGGGTTTTGAGGGTTTGGTTCAAGGATCAATATACGTCTTGTGAAAGCTTTCACGGTCCATAAACTTATCTGTGAAACTCTCCTCCAATTTTCCAAATTTAGAAATTTGGTCTACGGATCCCATTCATATCTCGTTGTTTGTTTCATGGTTCGTGAAAGGGTCCATTCTAACCATTTTCTGCAAATCTAAGTTCTTTCTAATCATTCTAAAGTCTGATCTGGGCTAAGGAACTTTTTAGGTGTTACAATCCATCCCCGACATAGTTATTTAACTATCATGGCATGACAATCTAAATAGCATGGTGTTGAGACACCCAAATCATCCCCAAAATAATATCAAAATCGACCATGTAAAATGTCTCCAAGTCTACCCAAGTCTTATACCTCATATAAGCTAGCGTTTGGCCATAGATTTCCAAATATTCTTGGCAACTATTATTTGGGTGAAAATTTGGATGAAATTTCACCATGTGTTTAGCCATAGTATTTGGAAAATATATTTTGACTTTTTTAGAAAAATATGATTTATATCCATAAGTTTTAAAAACTATCAAAACTAACCATAAATTTGTATTGCAAGTCAATTGGATCTTCATTGCAACAAATAGCAAGTAGTGTCCATGACACTCTGGCAATGTGGTAGTTTAGAGTGAATGCAACAAGCATCATTCCATACATCGTGAAGTAGACAAAGCACATGACTTTGTTACTATGACACGATTGTTCATCATTTTCATCAATAACCATATCATCATTGTCATATTCACTTGAATATTTCATCACTACTTTGGTGTTCACGTAAAAAAATTATGTAATACAACGTAAACATTACTATGGAGGGTGTTTTTGTAAAGATAAAAGTTTGGTGTAAAATTTCAATTTTCAAAAGATCCCAAATAATGAGATTTGGCCCAAATACTAGAAAAAACTAGTATTTGGAAATTTGGGATATTTGCCAAAAATATTTGCCAAATAATGGCAAATTGTATGGACAAACACTATTTGCCAAATTTTCCCCCAAATATTATTTGGGAAATCTATGGCCAAACGGGCCCTAAGTCACCACACAAGAACAATAAATTCTATCAACAATCGCAGAATCCCTCACAAGAGTTGACATATGGAAATGAGCATGAAGGGATTCTCAAATCATATCAAGTCTAACTACAACATAAGTAGACATAAATGAAAAGCTAGAAGTGGGATCAAATAAGGATGTAACATCCGGTCACAAACTAGAATGGTACCTATATTCACCATGCCAGTTGCCTCAACCTTGAGTCTACCTATGAAAGTGTAGAAATGAGCCCAACCACTTGTTTGCGAACCACCTCTACTGGCAGAGTACTACCTTTACCTATCTGACCACCACCGTAGTTAGGCTAGATACCACCTCTACTTCTGATATGGACATTGCACCCATGTTGAGGACAATTTTTGTGGTACGAATTGCCTTCTATACCTACTGGAACTAGGGTAGGAGAGCCTGTTGCTGAACTACCTACCCACTCTATCCAAATCTAACTGAATGTCTCCAAGATGACCTCATTCATAATAAATCCAGTCCAATGTCGTCATTTACGCTAAAGCAAATGAGATACAGTAATCTCCATAGTTTGATGACAATTGGTTGACCCCTGATGGACACCCTACTAAAACTTACATCATATACTGAATAGGGTACCTATAATACCCTTAAGTAACTAGTCTCTTAGAAAAATATTCACTAAAACCAGCACACTTTCGGGCCTTCTTATCCACTAACTTGGCCTTTCAGTTGTTAATTGATTATATGCTTAGAATCAAGGAATTATTTCTTATACTTTAAATCTCAGGTATAAATTTATATTTACCTTTTTGGGATAAATAGTTTATTCATGTGGGTCTAAGGATAATTATAATATAATTTTTATCATGCTGGCCTAATTTTAACAAACTTTGTTTCTATGAAGCAAAACAATTAATCTAAAATCCTCTCAATGAAATTTTAATTTAGGTCGTCATATTTCTTGAGTCAATGTGAATTGAATATTCGATAACCGCGCAAAATAGAGTTCACTTAATTTTTAAAAATTTAGTAGCAAAGGGTATCAAACGGGATAAGTAAAAACATGATTTTTATGGGCCAAAAGCCCATAACGCAATTATCGCCCATTAATATGCATTAGGGCTCCATCTAATTATAATTTATACTAAACAGTTGCCTTGCCTCCATAACAGAAGTTCCCAACTCCAAGAGCTCAAATTTGTGCTGTTAAAATGGAATCAGAAGATCAAATCTTCCATCAACACCAAAAATGAAGCAAAACCATTGTCCATTGTCAAATTCCATCAACAATTCAATCGTAAAAATCCATATTCTGTCATCATAGAAATCCACTTACGGCTACCAGTGAAATTCCTCTTAAAATTCAAGTAGTTGAAATTTTTTGGCTTGCCTTAATCTCTAGGCTTGAATTTATCAAGACTCATCTTACTACATCAGGTGATAGAAAAGATAATACACACCACAACCTTGTGCTAGCACAACACAGGTACGTATCTGGTAATAGATATAAATATTTTTATAAGAATTATTCTGTTAGTTCTTTATTTAATGACTCTGTGATTAAGAAATAAAACTTGGATTATCAATTGAATAATGCTCACGAAAATATTTGTGTTGTGGGTGCAATAAATGGAATGATTTGAATTTCCATTAGATCCACTAATATGTTTATATGAAATCCATCAATTAGGAAGTTGAAGAAATTTACTAATCTTAGATCTACATTAATGAGGCTTGATTTGCACAAATTTGATAAGTTTCATTATGATTATGAGGTAGTGTGTAGTTTCAATTCTTGAAGTTCAGATCAAGTTGAGGTCAACTTATATAGTTAAATAGATATTCTTTGAAAAGTGTTGATGCTTGCCCAAGTGCAGGGCTATTAAATGATTCGGGTAAATTTGTGAACAGAAAATTTGATTGGCATAACTCCTCTGCTGGTCTTAATACATATTAAGTTCTTTTGATTTGGCCAATGAAAATGGGAATTGATAGAGAATCTTTGCAATTAAAATGATACTTTTCTATCGATGGAGAGTTGTAAAGTGATATTTTTATATATTCTTATTATCTAGGAAGTCATGAAGATGTATGGGTTATAAAAGAATATGGGGTTAAAATTTCCCCCATATTCTTCAACAACCTACTCATCTGTGTGACTTCTCATATAATCAGAAAACACAGAAAAATGACCTCCTAACACTCCCACCGATGGAATACTACCTCCTTTTACATAGCCAATCTTCTTCACCTCTCTATTTTTCATTCTTCAAATCAAAACCAAGCCTCATATGTATTAATACAAGCAGTAGAAGGCTAATAAAATTTCACGTTGACAAATTTACCTAAAAAAAATTAATAGCCTCACCCTCTGACTACCATTTACACTTTTTCAAGAGCAATTATTTAAACTATATAAGTTAATCTAAACTTGATTTGACCTTGTTAGTTGTGAGCATATTTTGTATCAACTCTCCAGTTCTTCATTTTTGTGATCTTGATCTCTTACTAGTTTCTTTAGATGGTCTCTACTCTATACCGTGGAATGAGAAGACGTTGTCTAGTTTTTGAGATGACGGGATCTTGAAGAAAAAATATAGATGAGGGTTGTGGTTCTTTTGTTGTGCAAGACACCGATAGAAACCTTGCATGCAATGAGAGGCAACTAGTACTTTATAAGACGGTAAATGAATTTTCATGATATATTTTACTTAGAATTGGCTTCATTTAAATGCCTATGCAGCATCTTCAAAAGATAGCAAAGTTGTCAAGTATGAAGCTAACGCTTCTAGAAAACAACTTTTAATTGCGTCTGACTCAGCTATCATACTTTAGTTACAGCTCAAGAACCATTGCCTGAAACCTCTAGAGGTGGAGAAATTGTTCCTCTAGAGAATTTTGTACCTCTTATGGAGGATGTTTTCCTGAGACCTTGATATGTAAATAATGAAGACCTTAATCAGACTAGTCCAAAGAAAAAGAGGCATGTTCAAGCTTCTCGCTTAGGATCATATTTTTTTCTTGTAATCTTTTTCTTGCATTACCATTATCTGATTACAATTTTTTTTTACAGAGTTCGATTGAAATCTGTAGTCTCTTAGCCCAATAGACTTGCCAATTTTGGTGCTCGTTGTGCAAGAGAAAGATTCTATTTCGACTCTTTCAAGCTTATGAAAAATACTAACTAATTTCATTTTTGAGGTATGTTACCCTATTGCAAAGTCGCTTTTGACTTAAGTAAGTATTGAAACATGATATCCATACTCTTACCCCTTTAAACAATGTGTCAAAATCAGTTCGGGGAGATCTTAAAAGGAGTTGTGAGAGAAGTGAAGGAAGAAACAGGGTAAGAAATTCACAAGCAACATATTCCTACCTAAATGGGCAAATATGTAATGAGCAATCATTATCTTAATGATGATTTTTTCTTTTCTCATTATTTTGTCCAGATTGATACTGAATTTGAGGTTATGACTTTCAGGTAACATTTTTTTTCCTCTTCGAAGGACCATAAGCTTATCGTGATGAACAATGATTTCTCTATACCTTCTTATCAATTCGAAGAGCTATATTAGAAATCTAATAAGAACATGAAATGTTGATCTATAACTGTCCAAGGAACCTGACTCATACACACAGAATATGAAATTGTTATTAGCTAGTGTTCATTTTCATATGATTAATTATAATTAGCTCTAAGTTAATTTGAACTCTTTGAAGTTTTTTTATCCCACATTAACTGCTCTTAGTCAAATATTGGTTTCATGACACTTATTGTAGGTGGCGCCCGTTCACCTAAGAGACAAGAAGATCACCAGATGGATCTATACCAACGTAGGATCATACGAGTCCTCACCAAATACTACTTCTAGAATATGTTGTGGTTAATTTTCTTCAAATGGATGTAAAATATTATTCCTTGATATTTTGAGAATTTATTATGTAATTTTGAAATGCTTATGTTTTTCAATAAAGTTATAAACCGCCAGTTTATATGACTTTGATTGCGTCTGCGACCTCATGGCTCATAATATAGTTATCGTTCTCTTTGTAGTTCCCACGTCTTGTTCTTGGTAGTTTTCTTGAAATGCTTCTTGGTAAAATAAATAGATGGGGATTTAACAATGTTCATGATCTTGTGAATGGCTGATATAGTAGCTGAAGCAGCTCGAGATGAACAACTTCTGAGTAATTGAGACGATGATGTTTTGTTCGAAACTCTCTGACTTGTGGCTGATTTAATATAAGCTTTTTGAGGATTATAAGAAGAGGAATCGTCTTGGAGGAAATCTTTAAGCAATTTTGGTCTACACTCGATTGAAAATCTTACGTGTGGACTAGGACATGAAGAACACATGGCCATTTATTTATTTGAAAATCGAGGTTATAATGGAGGATTAGAGATTTGAAACGAACAATCAATTGAAAAGGCAAAACTTAACGCCTTTACTTTATGTAAAATGCACTCACTTTCTAATGACGTGTAGAAATTAAGAGTTGGAGAGAGTGAAATTTTATATGCCTTTATATAAGAGCTACTCCTCATCGACCATCGTCAAGGAGTGAAAAATCAATTTTCGATGAATGTAGAGAAAGAAGACAAACCACAAGTAGAAGCATGGATGCTTCTAATCACTTTTATACCTTTGTAAAGTAAAGGTATGATAGGCGTACACATAATTTTTTCTAGCCTTACTTAAAAATTATATTTCAAAATATAATATAATATTTTAAATTTTAAATAACTAATAAAATTTATCATGCACTTAGTAATATTTTTAAAATGATAATATGAATCATTAAATTATTTAATTGAACACATTAAATTAAAGATATATTTTGTTATATTTTTAATTGAAACAAATAAATTTGATTTGGATCTAAATTTTATTTTTATTTTTTCCAACATAGATTATCAAACTAATTAATCTAATTGTAAAATCAAATTTAAAATTCAAAATTATAAAGTTGTAAATTTTCTCTCAATAATAATAATAATAATAATAATAATAATAATTATTATTATTATTATTTAATAAAAAATATAACAAAAAATATGGATTTAAGAAGTTGACTTAAACCGTTTTACTTGTTCCTGAAACATCTTCTCAATTACTTTATCTGTTAGATTTATGAAAAAAAGTAACACAATAAATTAAGTTACAAAGTCGTGCATATTTACAAAAAAAAATAGATAAATAAAAGACAATAACATATATAGTAAAAATATATAAAGGGATAACACATGAAATTAATCGTGTAAACTCTTTTTATCATCATATATAAAAATGAAGTTATTATAATATTTTAACTACGAATTCTTTTTAAAAAATATGATTAAATTAAAGCTACATATACAAACATAAAGATAAAACAACATAATAATCCGCCATTTCGTAATTTCTCTATAAGAAATATACAACTTTATTTTTCATATCACATTTCAGTTTTTTTTAATTAAATACTTCTACTATTTTCTAATACTATACACGTGTATAGTTTTCATAAATGCTTTCATGTTTATTTATTTGAAATTTAAAAATTGATTTGAATTTCTGTTTTGTTTTTTAAATTGTAAATGAAATCTAATTTTATAATTCTTTTCATTTTAAATTAGTGGGATAAGAAGTTGTAACTACTACTGATCTCAATTTTATAGGTTGAATTGCAAATAATTATTAATAATTTTAAAATTTTAAATTTTAAAACTGATAAATTTGTTTTTTTAAAAATGCCTATATTAACTGCCTCATTTTTTTTATTTTTTTTGCAAATGCAATTTTGTAATTATTTTCAAAGAAAATGTTGCTTATACTATAGAAACAAACACACACACAAACAAATATTAAGTAGAAATTTTCAATAAATATATATTTTCTTCACCCAAAATGAATTACATAGTATAATATAATAATACCTCTCACATTCAAGAAACCTAAACTATTAAAATGTACTCCAATATTAATTTTATAAGAGAGTATAATGCAAATAACAGTAAACAACACGATTTAGCCATGATTTACATATGTTAGTGATGATCAAATCAAATTAGCCTATATATTTTCATGAATAACGAAATATGATATAATTATGGCATGTTACTTAATGAGTTCAAGATGAACATATTTTGAATGAATTATCCAATGCCCGGATGATGAATAATAATTAGCTACTAAAATACATAAATAAATAACAAAAAAAATCAACTATGTCCATTATATTGTAACTATCAAAGCATAGGATAAAAAATATTAGCAAGTATCTCATAGAAGCAATTAAATATAAAGAACTTTATTAAACTTGAACAGTAAATAAAAATAGCATACTGTATCTTTTCAAGGAAAGAAGAAATGATAAGCCACTATTTTGAGAAAATATTTTACTACCAACTTGTAAGTTTGTTGATCTTTAATTTTCGGTGCAAAGCTAAATTTGAAAGACTATCAAAATGGCATTGAGTTATTTCAACTACCTTCTGTATATAGAATGATTTATGTACTAACCCACAAATAACAAAGTACCACCATTTGTTCTACAAAATTATGAAAATGCGAAAAGAGAAGTAACCATGTTCATATTGAACATGTCGACTAATGCTAAACTGAATTTATACAATTAAAGAGCATTATTTTCGATAATACAACAACAATATATTCAATATAGTTTATAACAATACTATTTTCGATAATAGAAATTCGAGATATATATACTACTTCTGGTATGTAAAGATTGATGGATTAAAAATCTACCAAGTTATTACATTCGATAGAATTAACTTTAGCAAAACAAATTTAGTATCTTGCCACATGTTGTTGTTGATAATTTGCTGATGAAATTAGTATCAAGAGACACGCTTTTCTCAATTAAGAAGTACTAAAGGAGAGCAAACAACTTCATGTTACAGATGGAGAGGAATTAGGAATGAAGAAAGAAGAGAAAGCAACGCATTCATTTGCATTTAAATAATAAATGTGTGGGTCATGCGGTTATTTAAAATTTGAATTTTAAATTTACCATAAAAGGATGTGGGGTTGCATGAAGTGGAGTTAGTGGAGAAATGCAGCAGTTAGTTGGGTTTTTTTTTTTAAAAGCGGTAAAAACTGCTTTAAAGTGAATTAATAATTATTTTGGTGTTTATTTTTTCAAATAAATACTCCCTCCGTCCCATTTTATGTGGCAACATTTCCTTTTTGGTCAGTCCCAAAAAGAATGTCACATTTCCTTATATGGAAAGTATTTAAAGGTACAATTCCTTTTTTACCCTTGTTGGTCCCACTTAATCTTAAAATAATACTCCAATACATTCATGAGGAGAGAGAAAAGTGAGTCTACTTTTTAAAGGGCAATTTGGTAAACATTTCAAAGTCTTCATTTATTTCTTAAACTCCGTGCCCGGTCAAATGTTGCCACATAAAATGGGACGGAGGGAGTAATAGATTATTATTATTATTTAAATAATACTTTAAACTATTATTCTTAGTATTACAAATTCAGATTTTATATTAATTTTGCAAATTCTATTTTTTTTTATGATGCCAACTTATTCCTTAGAATTCTCAAATGTCTATCGTGGTGATTTTTTTTTTTTTTGGTTGAATTTTAAAATTAATAAATTACCATCAATTTTTAAAATTTTATTTTATTTTAAATTTTAGTAATTTATTATTTAATTCTATTAATGTAATTAATAATTTTAATTGAAGTTGTCCTTCAAATTATGCACTACTAACGTGGTGCATTTCTCTTTTTTTTTCTTTTTAATTTTAGATTTTAAAATTAATAATCACACTTTAAAAAAATAATTAGTAATTTATTATTTAATCCTATTACATTTAAATAATAATTTTTAATTAATTAAAAAGCCTATTTTTTGTGGTGCTGGGAGTAGGCGCTATCACCTCTCCTATTATATATATAGAAGATTATTATTATGTTTAGTGCGTCATAAATCGATAACAATATAACTATGCATGAACGCCAAGGCTATGGCTTGGTGGGAAAAAAACATGACAAATGAGGATTTGTATTTTAGTATTAATTCTTTTAAAGTGATTTCTCTTTTATTTTGTCTAAGTTTTTCTAGGTAAAATTATTTGATATTTATATTGATAGGAGGTAATAGATATAAAAAATATATAGTTGAGAAACTTGAGATGCACACAACTTGATCTCTTCAACTGGTCTTGTACAATATTTTTTTTTCTTGTCAGTTTATGGTTTCCCATCACATGTAATTTATTATTCTATAAAATATTAGCATGTAATATCTTTATAATTATGGCTAACAAACAAATTTAATTAAGCTTTAAGACATTAACGAATTATAAAATCATTTTATCTTGGAATCAGCATGTAATTAATAAGTATGTGATCGTAGATAGAGTTTGTAGTGAATAAAATGTACGTAAATTATATATTTATCTCACAAAAGTAGAAAAGTTGTTTTCGAAAAAAAATTGAGCAGAAAATATACTAGAATGAGTGGAATAATTTTTGAATCACTAAGTAAAAATTTTAAGTTCGAGCTTTAAAATTGACAAGAAACTCTTTACTCAATTGATTTTCTCATTTTCCATACGCAAAATTAAATGTATCGAAAAAGTAAAATTTGGATAAAATAATTAGATCATAAGAGAATACATAGATATCTTATTGTCTCCTCTCACTCATACCGACAATGAAAATCTGTGCAAGTGCCAAATACTCGTAGGCAAATGACATTATGTTGATTTATTTGAACCTAGGTATCCAAAGTCATTATGTTGATCTCTTTTAGCCTTAGTAATTCAATTGAGTGGTCACTTGAGGGTTTACTCTATTGATGAAAACTTCACACTTTTCTATGGTAATCCCATCCTATCATATTTCATTTCCCTTTCCTTTATTTATTTTTTAAAAAAAATCAAATTTGATCTTAAATTCGAACGAAATTCATATTTGTGGGCCTCAAAAGGTATTTAATATCTTTATTTTGAGATAACTTGAATTCTTATACGATCTTTAGGTAACATAGACTAATTAAGAGTTATATGTGAATTAATTTACTATGGCGTTACCTTAATGTGTTAGGTGACGACTCTTCTCTTTTATCCTAAAAGTATCGTTACGTCGATGGCCCGCTATAGACAATAAAATTCGTGTTGAGAAAATGATAATCAAGTTAGGGAAATATCATAGCAATTGTAGTATTTGATTTCAATATACACGTGTTACAATTTCTATGAAACCTCTTATTCTTTTTTCGAATATAAATTCAAGGGCCTTTGAACTGGGATCTTGAATTTGATGAATTAGATCTCGACTTATACTAGAATTCAAAGGCTTTTAAGTTTGACCTTGAGTTGTAAATTTAATCTCGACTTGTACTTGAATTCAATGTATTTGGAATTTGCTCTTGAATTCAATGGCTTTTGTGCTTGTTCTTTGAATTTGGTGGTCTTGATCTTGAGTTGTATCTTAAACTTGAGTGCTTGAACTTGTAGAGAAATTTACGGTGTTGAATCCACGAGCTCTTTCTGGCTTCTTGTTAGAATTCTTGTGTATTTTCTGAATTTATAAGGACCCCTACTATTTATAGTTGTAGAATGAAGGAGTTGTGGTGAGGACAAGCTTCCTTCGACCAATCAGATTTAAGTGACATGATGATATTTGATTGGTCGGAACATGTCATTTATACATATTTGACAATTTTATTGACCTTAGAATTGGCTATGCCATGTCATATTGACATATGTTAAGATCCTATTTAGCTTCTTCGTTTAACTTGGCATGACACATCATTTGACATGTGACACCAAATTAGGCCTTTAGGATGAGATGACATATAGAACTTAACAAAACGAGTTCATCATTTGTAGCCCAAAACAATGGACTAATCTAATGAAACAAGACTTTAATTAATTAAAGAAAAAGTTACATAATATAACAAACATGTGATAGGTATTTACTATATACAACTATAGTTTAAAATAATTACACTTTGTAATTATAGGTAGGATTTTATAGCAAATTTCTCTCTCATCTCTCCATTTCTTGCTCATCTCTCTCTCTCTCTTCTCCAACGATATTGCAACCCAAACAACATTCCATATGATATGACAATTGTATTAGTATTTTGTATCAACTGTATTTGTATTTTGTATAGATTTTATTATGACAATTTGTATTCATCAATACACATGAGACAATTATATTCGATATATGATAAATACTTGATACTACGAATACAATATGTATTCATCCTCTCCGTCAAATGTTTTGTGTATCAAATTACATTCAATCAAATATAGGTGAGATTTGTATTATATATCAATAGTATTCTGACAAACTATATTTGTATTTTGTATCAATTGTATTCATGATACAACGAATACAAGATATATTCGTCATCTTTTCTCTCTCAAATCTCTCTTGCCCCTCTCCTCCCTCTCTCAATCTCGCTCGTCACTCTCCTCCATCTCTCATTCTCGCTCGCCTCTATCCTCCTAACATGTAGCTAAATACAATAGTTTTTATACCATTATATTCACTAATATATAAATCAATTGAATCATTTGTATTTGTGATACAACATATATTCAACCTCTCTCTCCCAGATGTCGCTCGCCTCTCTCTTCCATCTCCTAGTCTTGCTAGCCCCTCTCCTCCCCAAACATGTAGCTATGAATTGTAATTCAGTAAATCATAGCTATAGATCTCTAATTAAGCCTAAACTATAATCATTTTTAAAGTTCCTCTTAATTTAATTCATATTTATTGGATTTAAATATTTAATTCAATTATCCTAAATTTGTTATAATCTGAATCATTTTTATGAATTTATATCTAATAAATTTTAAATGACAATATTCCACCAGAGTTGACCAGTTTGTAGGGATTTGTTGCAATCTTGGATATATAGTCTTCACCAATAATCTCCAAATATCCACTTGAATTTTGAAAACTAACCTGTGATAGGATAACTTCTCCCCATTTTATACTTGGTGGTTCCTTTGATGTGCTTTGCTGAGACTTCTATCAATTTCGAAATTAATTTCTTCCAATTGTCATGCATGTATCAATGTTTAAAGAGACGACCGTAATAATATTAATACAATCATATTTAATTTATGCAATTAATGTAATGTTTTTATGGTCAAATTTATAAATGACAGAACTAACAATTTAGAATTAGACGAAGGAAACGAAGCATACATATATGTATAATTATATAATTAATATACATCAATTAAATATTTCAACAACTTTCTATCAAAAAATAATTACTATTTCTGTGTACATATCTGCCACAAAGTTGATAATGATCGGCTAGTCATCTTAAGAAAAGCATATGCTAATCGAATTTTTATATAATTTTTTTTTTCAAAACATTGCTCTTATTTTACAACAACTTCTTGATATGTATAAGGATGCAACTGTCTTTTAAATAGACGGAAAAAACTTTAAAACATGAAATGTTTACAATCATGGGCGTCAATATTTAAATTAGGTGTTGTGACATATTAAAAGAATTAATCAAATTGATATTTAAGATATTATAAGAATTATATAATTGAAGTCATTGGTATATTGCTTTCAAAATTCATTTGATAACTTAAGTATCTCATGCTAATTATATTAGTATAAATACTTAGAACTATTATAATAAATGTACGATAAGTTGTATAAAAATTGAAATAAGAAAATGCAAATTAAGAACTACGAATAAAGAATATATTCAACTGATATTATTATCATTACAAAACACATCATACTAAAATATTATATATCCAATGAAAATTTCTTTGCAAATGCTTTTGCGGAAGTTATATTTCCTTTCAAAAGATCGAATAAGCTTTTCTTGTGACCAAAAGAAGGGAACATATTCTATATCGAAGGGGAAATACTCTTTTTATGACCGAAAAAACAAGGACATACAGAAACAAACAAACAGTAAAATAGTTGGTGAAAGCTAAAGAAACAAAAAAATAGATTGTGGTGAAATGTTTGAGATTTTTCATTTGAGTTTGTAATTTGATATGAAAAAATATTGTTGGAAGTTTCACCATATGATCAATTGGGCGTTGCAAGGCACAAATTTAAACTAATTAGGCTTATAACTAAAGATCTCTAATTAAGCTCAAATTATAATCATTTTTAAAGTTTCTCTTAATTATTAAATTCATATTTATTTGATTTAAATAATTAATTCAATTATATTAATCAACAAGAAAAAATAAACTCTGGAATGTACGAATTTAAATAGTCAAGTCCAATATGAGTATCGAACACTAAATAAGAAATTAGAGTAACTTTCACATACAGCAAACATAAAAATAATATTTGTATGTTATAGCTATAGTTTGCATAATTGTGCTCCATAGCAAATTTTATGTTTGCTGTGGAGCTTTTGATTTGTATAATTCGCTAGAAACATCCAATTTTATACAAATTGTTCAGTTTTGTATAAATTCATTTATACATTGTAACTTGTATAATAAGATCTGTATTTGTATAATTATAAGTGTATAGGACGAAAATATATGCATTTGTATTTGTATACACACTTTTCTCTCGCTTTATACAAACACAAACGCATTTTATACATTTTATACCGAAATGTATAAAATGGCTAATTGTATAACGAAAATGACTAATTGTATATCGAATCAGATGGAAAAAAAAGGAAATGTTTGTTGCGAATTACAATTAAAATAAACTATGGCTATATCATTTAATTTAAATTAATAATTTGTTATTTCATACAATTTTTCCTAAAAAAAATACTAAAGTAGAAAGGTTGGACCAACCCAAGCCCAATACAAATTAATCAGCTCTCTTACACAGAATAAATAAACAAAATAAAAATAAAAATTATTTATATATATCCAAAATGAAAAAGAGAGGGCCAACCAAAGGTCTTATCATCAGAAAGTGTCTCCCACACATACCCTCTAATCAATCATATACACAAGATTACAATAAGAGGAAAGTTCAGACACATCACTCTACATTTGTATTTTATATTTCACATACACCAATAAGCTCCTTCTTCATTTGTTTTTCATATATTCTACTACTACTACTTAATAAGTATTTTTGTTTACATGCCTATTCCAAGAGCTCTGCAAAATTGACCAACTCTGCTTACAAGTATTATCCTCATCTGGTATGGACTTTATACTCTAAAACATCCTCTCTGTCTTTAATATTTTGTTTGAATTATGAGATTCTTGTCTTGTGAGTATAAATTGAGTTTTAGTTTATCTATCAAAAGTTAGTTGAACATTTATGTATTTACTTTGGTTAATTGAAGTTTATGTTTTTTTTGGGGGAAAAGATAGTCAAATATATGAAATTCGACTGGACATAAAGTTTAAGAAATAAAGAGAGACTTTTGAATTATACGATCTTATTTGTGTAAATCGTGTGATCTTGAATGTTGGAATTAAAAACTTATTAAATATGAGAAAATATACTATTTTTGAGACAGACTAGAAAGGTTAGTAAGTCACTTAAACTAGGATAGAAAGATTAATTTTTTTTTGTGCTTATTAGATCTCTAAGGTCAAAGTTATCATATTTCTGAATAGGGATGGCAATGATGCGAGTTTTTATCTCAATCCATAAATTTCATGCCATTCCTCCCTGGCACCCGCCCTGTCCTGCCCTACAAGCTAAAGTTTCTTTTATTATTTCCACTAAAGTTGCATTCAAATTTCAAATTATAATAAGTTTGGCCCTACTAATTTGCATTTTTCTTTTGAGTTTGCAATAATGCATTTTATATGAGATATATCCTAGATACATGTGGTGTTGCATTATTGTTTTGGATATACTTAGATATTAACATTTGTTACAAGTCAAACTTTTGATTGATTATAAATTAGCAGCTACTAAAACTATAGAGTGGAATTGTTCTTGTCATATTAGTTATCTCACTATTAGGAGCTGTCACTGAACTTATGGTTTTAAAATTTGAACCACTTGATTATATGCAATTCACTGTACCCTTGAGAGCCTTAAGTTATTTACGTAGTTTTCAAATATATAAATTTTATTTCAAAAACCTTAAAAACAGAATATGAATTTTATTTCAAAAAACTTAAAGTTTTTGTTTTCGAATGCACAGTCAAAGTTTAGAAATTTTAAAGATGTACAAAATTACAAAAAAAAATGAGTTCAAGGGTAATAGAATCTTAGTTTAGTTAAGGTGTATCTCTGGATTTAGGTCATAGTCTAGGGATACTTGTGCCTTATCCTAAATTTTTCGTTCTTCCTCTTTCTCCTGCAGTCAGTTTACTTTCGTTAACTCTGATCTCATGCTTCTCAGATGATCTCGGTTATATTTATCATTGAGTACTCCCTCCATTTCAAATTATGTGATATAGTTTGAATCGCCATGGAGTTTAAGAAGTAAATGAATATTTTTGAAATTTGTGGTCTTAAACATGTGTGTGTGGTTGTAAATCTTTTGAAACATGCCATAACATTTTGATTTCCACTTTACATACCGTCTTTCGTTTCCAAATTATATCAATCATGTGTTTTTTATGATTTTGCAGTATCCTTAGAGTAAAATGAGCACCTTAGATGTTGCCAGAGCAGAGCTTGCACTTGCAGTATTGTATTTGAACAAAGCAGAGGCAAGAGACAAGATATGCAGGGCTATACAATATGGTGCAAAATTCCTGAGTGATGGACAGCCTGGGACTGCTCAAAATGTCGATAAATCGACTAGTTTAGCAAGGAAGCTATTCCGTCTCTTCAAGGTCAGGATTGTGGTATTGAAGTGTGTGACCATATCATCTAAAGGCTTCAAGTTATTAGAGAGAGCACACTACTATTTACTTGAATTATGTCTTTCAACACATCCCCTCATGTGCGACCTGATATTTCCCAGTCAAGAATCTAGAAAGTCTTTATCATAATGGGTACCAATGAGACCCGATCTCACGATCTGCTTGCTTTGGTACTATGTTGAAGTGTGTGATCATTGCATCTAAAAACTTAAATTGTTACAGAGAGCACACTAATATTTACTTAAATTATGTCTTTCAACACACCCTCACATGCGACCTGATCTTTCCTAGTCAAGCATCTAGCAAGTCTTTATCATAATGGGTAGCAATGAGACTCGATCCTTGGATTCGCTTACTCTAGTACCATGTTGAAGTGTGTGATCATCTCATCTAAAAATTTAAATTGTTTGAGAGATCATCTCATGTTGAAATGCGTGACCATCTCTTTTATCTACTTAAATTATGTCTTTCAACACACCACCTCATGTGCGACCTGATCCCAAGACCTTTGTCTAATCTGGTACCATGTTGAAGTGTGACCATCTTATCTAAAAGCTTAAAACTTAAAACTATTGGAGATAACACACTTTTATTTATTTAATTACTTATGTCTTTCGACAATGGATTTTCATGATAAGAGAAATACTTCTTATAACCATAATATGGTCTGTTTTAGGGGTAGAAAAATTTCAATTCCGAATTCTCATTTCAACGTTCATACATTACATCTCATTTTATTCTGCTGTGCTACAGTTTATCAATGATCTTCATGCTCTTATTAGCCCAAATGCCCCAGGAACCCCACTTCCACTCATCTTGTTGGGAAAGGTAAAGAATCTAACAATTTATCCTTTTGGTTTCTTGTTAGTTCTTGTATTTCCTTGCTAACAAACGTCTTGATTTCAGTCGAAAAATGCATTACTATCAACTTACTTGTTTCTGGATCAATTTGTCTGGCTTGGAAGATCAGGCATTTACAAGGTACCAAATTACTTTGTATCATTAATCCCGAAATTTGTTGTGAAGATAGAGAAGGTGAAATATCCTCACGCTCTTTCTTTTGTTTATATAGAACAAAGAACAAACGGAGTTAATTGGCAGGATCTCTTTCTTTAGTTGGATGGGATCCTCAATTTGTACCGCCTTGGTGGAGGTAAGTTATTTACCCTCATTGGTAAATTGGATTTATCGCTCCTAATATTTAGTTTTATGCCATTAATTTTTTTCATTGTTACTTGCACCAGATTGGAGAACTTGGAAGGCTTTCATCATCGATGAGAAAGTTAGAAAAGGAACTAAAGAATACTGATAAATATAAGGTTAGGAAATTTCAACCATTTTGCGCTTGTTACTATTGAAAATTCTGCTGGTAGATTGTTCTCCATATTTGGTTAAATCTTTTATTGCAGAATGAGCAATATCGAAGTAAGCTTCAAAAGTCGAATGAGAGATCTCTAGCCCTGATTAAGGCAGGCACAGATATAGTGGTTGCTGTTGGATTGCTTCAATTGGCACCCAAGAAAGTCACCCCTCGTGTAACGGGAGCCTTTGGCTTCATTAGCTCGCTGATTTCATGTTATCAGGTGTGTATTAATTCTTACTACACTCGCCTTTTCATCGATCACCTATGTTTTTTAAGTTAAGTAGAAATGATTTAAAATGAAAAAATAAAAAAGTTACAAAGGGGTGCACCCCAAGCTTTGGTTAAGTGCTGAGGGTGCAACACATGACATGTGAGTTAGATGCACGTTCCATATCTGTAGCCAATTGAATCGAGCTAGAAGCCCACGTCTCTGGTACTGAGTTATTTAATTTGCTCGTGCAGTTGCTTCCGTCACCGCCAAAGGACAAAGCGTCCTGATAAAGGTCTGATGCTGCTCAAGAATTTCCCAGATCACCAGAATAAGTTGTTATAAGTTTGTTATGTGCTCACTGGTTATAAGTTTTTTAGCAGTTTGTGCAACAAGTTGTGGTGGAATTACACCTTGTTTACTATATCTTTGATATTGCTACTGAACGTTATAATTATGTGTTTTTAAGTCTCATAGATCTTGTTATCAACGTTAAATAATAAAAGATTCTAAATTATATATTCTAATATAGTGTAAAGAATTTGTATGCTATCAGTGTAATTGTTAAAGCAGAGTGTTATTCTATTTTTGAATAACATATATGGTATGGATACAGTATTTGGTAATATCGTACTGAAAGTAGAGTATTCATTATATATTTTTTGGATAACAAATCAAGTTACTACTTTCAAGGTACGGTATTCGGTAATATCATACTTGTGTTCATTATATATTTTTTGGATAACATATCAGGTTACTACTTTCTTAATCATAGGTCTCTAGTTTGAGTTCAAGATATGAAAAAGTTCTTGGTTATGGTAGGAAGCGCTTCCCTTCGAATGGGATTCTACATGACGTGAAATTGAAATAATCAAGTTTCAATGCGAATATCGAACACCAAAAGAAATTCAAACAAAAAAATAATAAAAGAATAACCAAGAAAATGATCAAACTTTGTGATAAATTTTTTTAAAAAGAATAATAATAAGGGGCCATAGTTTATTTTGTCCCAAAAAAAATTCTAAGCTTATAAATAGCTCTTTTTCGTACACAGAAAGACCCATAAAAAATATTAGTAAAAGAAAAGCTAATACTGTTCTATCTATCTCTCTTTGTTATTTAAGTTTTAGTATATTATTTTTATTTTATAATACGTTATTAGTACTGTCCTTTAATTTATTTTCAAATAAATTAAGTTTATATCTCATATATAATGAACACTTATGTATTTAGTTGCATGTTAATTTTTACTTATCTATTTAATTTTTAGTTAGTTCACTTGATAACTATTATTTAATATATCTGACTGAAATTATTTACTTAGTTATATTATTTTTGGTATACATAGAAGTTTCTTCTAGCTATTCTTATATTTTTAAATAATATAAAAATAATGTCATCATTATTTTATTTCTTGAATTTCTTTTGATACGTACTGTATAAATTTTTATTTATGCATATTATTGTCATAACTTATTTGATGTATCTTGTAATAAAATTAATGTTACTAATTATCACAATAAATAAAATAATACCTCAAAATTTAAAATTAAATAAACACTTGATAAATGGATTTAATAAAGTCTGTAGGTTAAATTGTTTCAACGACATGTACGTAATATGTTAACAAAATATTTTGTCTACTCTTAAATTAGCATAATCTTTTTGCAAATATATACAAATCAGAACTAAAGTAATTATTATTATGAAGGAAGCTTATCAAAACGCAAAAAATATATTGCTAGCTTATCCTTGACAAATTTATTAATTGCCTACTTAAATATATCATTGCCTCATCAATCACTCTTAATATTATGCAAAATTTGAAGCACCTTTTGAACTTTTGGTATTTGAGCAACCCGTAAAAAGTGGAGCTTAACTTTAAAAAAAAATACCAGTAAAGTAGAGAAACAAAAAGTAGCAACATTTTTTTTTTCTATTCTTGAGTGTATTTTTCAATCTAGTGTATAATCTTTATACACACAAAAATGGGGCAACTTGTAAATGTTAATATAATTAATTTAGCATACTTTATGTAAGATTATTTGGTCTACTATTATAGTAAATCAATATCTATTGACGGACCAAGCAGAATGAGAATATGACAGAGCATTAAATATTAATAATCTAGTTAGTCGAAATTTTTCTTTCGTTTGCAATTGATTGGTGGAATTATCCAATTTTTTCTTTTGAGTTGTGAGCATAGCCACAAAAGCGTAATATAGTATATATGCAGTAAAATTCATGTACAAGTACGCATAGTAGCGATATCAAAATTAGCTTTTAAAAGAAACATACATTCTTCTAATGTAGAGAATAAACCCAACCTAGAGATGATGAGTTTGGTTAGAATTTCATATTGATAACGTGTTATGACATGAGTATCAATGCTAAAATAACAAAAAAGATAATGTATATAGAATTAAGAAGAAAGATTAATGAGAAAATATAGTGTAGCATTGTTTTTTTTCACTTGTTCTTATCTCTTTGTTACAAGAAAAATAATATATATACATGTACATACGTTTGACCAAGTATGTTGTATAGTCATCTATTTGACATGTATTTACTTGGATGCCAAGTATATTGTATGGACATCTAATTTACAAAATATAGTATATTGGGTATATATCTGTCTTACAACACAATGTATAATGTGTCTACTTTCATGTTACGACACAAAGTATATTGTGTTTACATGCATGTTACAATACTAAGTATATAGGCCTATTCAGGATCTCAAGAACATGGGGCACCATTATCTTCACAATAGACATTTAATTCAATTATATAAAATTTGCAGCGATAACAAGTTGACGAGCAAGGAGAAACCTTTATATAGTAATATATTAGCAAAAAACATCATTCACTTACAATTGTCCTCGGCGAGTTTTCATATTTTGAAAACGGTCAATAATGACATCATTACTTACATTTTAATAATGTATTATGCTCTATATAGCAAATTAAACAACCATTCAAACATCCACCTATTACGCAAATCATTTTTTATGTACTTCATTGATGATAATGTTATTTCCACGCTTGCGGTAGCAACAAGAATAATCAAAGTTAGCTTCAGAAGTAGATACACAAATGACCAAGTTTGATCTAGTTTTGTCTCTATCATCACTCTTGCAAGATCCTTGATTCCCTTCAAGTTGAGAAATTTCCCATCACACTTTTGAGCATAGACAATAAAATCATCGAGTTGAAAATTGAGTTTTCGAAGCTCTTTATCACAAACTCACTTGGATAGTACTCGGCTAGTTTCATTATCCTATCCTTGTGAAAATTAGCAAATGAATCAACCAGACTCAAACTAGCCATACCGAGAAGTAAGTCACTAGTCATCACATCAAAATGATGAACGA